>CAUYQU010077139.1:0-37722 GCA_963574635.1 Cheracebus regulus
TTGAACCCAGGAGGGGAAGTTGCATTAAACCGAGATCATGGCTCTGCACCCCAGCTTAGGCAACAGAGCAAGACTCATACTAAAAAAAAAAAAAAAAAAAAAAAAAGCCAGACGCGGTGGCTCACACCTGTAATCCTAGCACTTTGGGAGGCTGAGGTGGGTGGATCAACCTGAGGTCAGGAGTTCAAGACTAGCCTGGCCATCACGGTGAGACCCCATCTTTAAAAAAAAAAAAAAAAAAAAAAGTCCCTTTAAATAAATAAATAAGAATAGTAAATCTGCTGGGCATGGTGACTCATGACTGTAATCCCAGCTACTCAAGAGGCTGAGGCAGGAGGATTGCCAGCCTGGGTGACACAGGGAGACCTTGTCTTGTCTCTAAAACAAAGAAAAATAGTAAATCTGAAAATACCAGATACTGGTGAGGATATGGGGAAATGAGTACTTTTTTTTTTTTTTTGAGACAGGGTCTTGCTTGGTTGTCTATGCTGGCATGCAGTGGCACACTCTGGGCTCACTGCACCCTCGACAAACCTGGGCTCAGGTGATCTTCCCACCTCAGCCTCCAACGTAGCTGGGACTACAAGCACTCACCACCATGTCTGAGTAATTTTTGTATTTTTTGTAGAGACGGGGTTTTGCCATGTTGGCCAGGCTGGTCTCAAACTCCTGAGCCAAAGTGATCTGCCCACCTCGGCCTTCCAAAGTGCTGGGATTACAGGTGCAAGCCACCGCGCCTAGCCTGAAATGACACAGTCTTTGGCAGGTACTTTGGGAGCACGTAGCAACACTGGGTAATGCTGGAGGTGTGTGCACGGGCTCTTGGGAGTTCCTTACCCAGGCTTTTGGAGCAGGTGTTCAAGAAAACAAGTACAAAGGTATTTAGTGGAGCACTGTTTGCAATGGCTAAAAATGTTAAAAACCGAAATTGCCGGGCACGGTGGCTCACGCCTGTAATCCCCAGCACTTTGGGAGGCCAAGGCGGGTGGATCACGAGGTCAAGAGATCGAGACCATCCTGGCCAACATGGTGAAACCCCCTCTCTACTAAAATATACAAAAATTAGCTGGATGTAGGGGTGCGCGCCTGTAGTCCTAGCTACTCGGGAGGCTGAGGCAGGAGAATTGCTTGAACCCAGGAGGTGGAGACTGGAGTGAGCCAAGATTGCACCACTGTACTCCAGCCTGGTGCCTGGCAACAGAATAAGACTGCCTCAAAAAAACGAAACAAAACAAAACCCTAATTTTCTCTCAGCCAAAGAAAAGATCAAACAAAGCCAAACTTGCTCAAGGTGGTATCCATGCTGCAGTTTAAATGAATGAACAAGATCTTCATTTTTGGCTAGGCGCGGTAGCTCACACCTGTAATCCCAGCACTTTGGGAGGCTGAGGCAGGTGGATCTGGAGAACAGGAGTTCAAGACCAGCCTGGCCAATGTGGTGAAACCCTATCTCTACTAAAAATACAAAAATTAGTTGGGTTTGGTGGCCTGCACCTGTAATCCCAGCTACTTAGGAGGCTGAGGCAGGAGAATCGCTTGAACCTGGGAGGTGGAGGTTGCAGTGAGCCCAGATCATGCCACTGCACTCCAGCCTGGGGGCAACAGAGCAAGACTCCGTCTCAAAAAAAAAGAAGAAGCAAAAGTTGGCCGGGCAGGGTGGTTCACGCCTGAAATCCCAGCACTTTCGGTGCCTGAGGCAGGCAGATCTCTTGAGCTCAGGAGTTTGAGACCAGCCTGGGCAACATGGCAAAAACCATCACTACAAAATACACAAAAAAATTGCCAGGCATGGTGGCTGGTGCCTGTAGTCCCAGCAACTCGGGAGGCTTTGGCATGAGAATCGCTTGAACCCAAGAGGTGGAGGTTGCAGTGAGCCAAGATCGCGCCACTGCACTCGAGCCTGGGTGACAAAGTGAGACTCTTCTGTCTCAAAAAGAAAAAAACGAAAAGAAGAAAAAAGTTGCAAAAAGCAAAAGTTGCAAAATAGTACACATAGCGATTCCATTTACATAAAGTTCCAAAACACACACACGAAATAGTAAATTCTGTTTAGAAAGACATTTATAATATGTAGTAAAACAACAGAAAACATGCATGGGGTGATTTACACTGACCTCAGGATAGTGGTCACCTCTGGGGAGAGAGGGAGAGAGAAGCCATAGAGGGCTTTAGCTATTTCTGTAAAGCTTTATTTCTTTTTTAGAAATCTGAAGAAAATGAGGCAAAATATTTATATCTGTTTAATCGTAGTGGTAGACACATATGTGTTTATTGTATTTCATTTTATACTTATGCTGGGCTGAATAGTGGCACCTCCAGAGATGTCCACCCACTATCCTAATTCCCAGAACCTTCATGTGGTAAAAGAACCTTTGCAGATGTATTATACGTCTTGAGATGGGGAGATTATCCGGAATTTTCTGAGTGGGTCCAACATTGTCACAAGGTTCCTTGTAAGAGGGAGGCGGGAAGGTCAAAGTCAGAGAGCGGAAATGAGACAACGGAAGTAGAAGTTGGGGTGATGATGTGTTTTTTTCTTTTTGTTTTTGAGACGGAGTCTCACTGTGTCACCCAGGCCAGAGTGCAGTGGCGCCATCTCAGCTCACTGCCACCTCCACCTCCCTGGTTCCAGCCATTCCCCTGCCTAAGCTTTCAGAGTAGCTGGGATTACAGGCTTACGCCACCACAACCAGCTAATTTTTTTGTATTTTTAGTAGAGACAGGATTTCACCATGTTGCTCAGCCTCGTCTCGAACTCCTGACCTCAGGCAATCTGCCCAACTCAGCCTCCCAAAGCGCTGGGATTACAGGCATGAGCCACCATGCCCAGCCTGGGGTGATGTGTTTTAAAGATGCGGGAAGGGGCCCCGAGCCAGGGAATACAGACAGTTCCTAGTAGCTGGAAGAGGAAAGGAAACAGATTCTTCCCTGAGGCCTCCAGAAAACAACATGGCCCTGTCAACACCTTCATTGTAGCCTTCTTTTTTCTTTCTTTTGTCACCCAGGCTAGAGTGCAGTGGTGGAATCTCAGCTCACTGCAGCCTTGACCTCCCAGGCTCAAGAGATCCTCCCACCTCAGCCCCGCAAGTAGCTGGGACTACAGGCACGTGCCACCACGCCCAGCTAATTTTTTGTAGAGACAGGGTTTTGCCATGTTGCCCAGGCTGGTCTGGAACTCCTAAACTCAACTGATCCACCCACCTCGGCCTCCCAAAATGCTGGAATTACTGTCATGAGCCACCATGCCCAGCCCTTCATTCTAGACTTCTGACCTCCAGAAATGTACGAGAATAAATAAATTTGCGTTGTTTTAAGTCACTAAATTTGTGGTAATTAGTTGCAGCAGCAATAGCAATAGAATCCCGGACTTGTGGGAATGTTTCATCATTTTAAGTTTGTGTTTGTTTTTCTTGTATAACGTTAAGTTCCGTGAGGCCTGTGTCCTGTCTGTTGACATCTTCCTGTTCCTGCCCTTCAGAGGCAGTGGAGAGCTGTTCAGGAGTCTTCTCACCAGCCACACCACAAATACATCATGAGACTTCTGTGCAAAAGACAGAGCTATACGTCCATCTCAGGGGCCCTGAGGTGTCTGGAAGACCCGGTTGTCAGAAGATGTTTGGGGGCTGGGGTGAGCTGCTCTAGGAGAACCTCTGGAACTGGCCCCTTGCTCCTGGGAAGGTGGAGCTGCCAGAGGCTCACACAAGG
This sequence comes from Cheracebus regulus, assembly GCA_963574635.1. NCBI lineage: Eukaryota > Metazoa > Chordata > Mammalia > Primates > Pitheciidae > Cheracebus > Cheracebus regulus. Next base: position 3,706 of record CAUYQU010077139.1, read on the forward strand.
CTGAGGGTGACAGTTTGCAGAGATGAGCTTCGAGGCACTGAGCCTGCCTGGAACGCTCTCCTCGCCCTTTTTTTTTTTTTGAGACAGTCTCACTCTTTCCTCCCGGCTGGAGGGAATGGCACGATCAGTTCACCGCAATCTCCGTCTTCCAGGTTCAGGTGATTCTCCTGCCTCAGCCTCCCAAGTAATTGAGATTACAGGCATGCGCCACCACGCCCGGCTAATTTTGTGTTTTTTGTAGAGGCAGAGTTTCTCCATGTTGGTCAGGCTAGTCTCGAACTCCCGACCTCAGGTGATCCACTCGCCTCGGCCTTCCAAAGTGCTGGGATTACAGGTGTGAGCCACCGTGCCTGGCCTCCTTGCCCTCTTTATCCACCTCCTGAAAAGCCTTCGTGGACCCACCAGCAGCTGGCCAATGTCAAGGAGATTTGCCTGGAAAGGGAGGCACTGGACGTCAGATGGGCAGGTCCTCCTCCACCGCCAGAGCAGCTTGGCAGTGAGGGCAGCAGCGCGGTGCCCACAGGGGCTGACACCCCTCCCTTGGGGCAGTGCCTCCCAGGTCCACCTGCAAGGTGAGCCAGTGCAGCAGGGGGGTGCGGAGCCAATGGTGCCCACACAGCGAAGTTGAGCTTGAGAAGGAGGCTGATCGGAGAGGGGGCTACGAGACCTGTGAGGACCCAGAAAAATTCTGTTCAGAGGAAATCACCGGTGCATATTTGTATGCATGCACGTGTGTGTGTGTGTGTGTGTGTGTGTGTGCAGGCATGTATGTACAGGCTACAAATAAGAAAACAGTGTGTCTGTGTCTGTGTGTCTGTGTGCATATAGAGACCAAGAGTAAGAGTAAGGAGGCAGTGTGATAGTATGTGTGAGTGTGTGTACGTACGGGCTACAAATAAGCAGCATGCCTGTGTGTGCCTGTGTGTGCCTGCCTGTGTGCCTGTGTGTGTACCTGTGTGTGTACCTGTGTGGGTGCCTGTGTGCCTGGGTGTGTGCCTGCCTGTGTGGGTGCCTGTGTGCCTGTGTGAGTCTATGTGTGTATGCCTGTGTGTGTGTGTGCCTGTGTGTATGCCTGCGTGTGTGTGTGCCTGTGTGCCTATGTGTGTGTGCTTGTGTGTGTGCCTGTATGTGGTGTGTCTATGTATGCCTGTGTGTGTCTGTGTGTGTGTCTGTGTGCCTCTGTGTGTGTGTGTCTGTGTGTGTCTGTGTGTGTGCCTATGTGTGTGTGTCTGTGTCTCTGTGTGTCTCTGTGTGTGTCCGTGTCTCTGTGTGTCTCTGCGTGTCTCTGTGTGTGTGCCTGTGTGTATGTGCCTGTGTGTGTCTGTGTGTATGTCTGTGTGTATGTGTCTGTCTCTGTGTGTGTATCTGTGTGTGTGTGTCTGTGTGTGTCTGTGTGTGTGTGCACATAGGCAGGCATCTGTATACATTTCCTGACCAGCCTGGAGACTCAGGGAGTATAATAGCCTAGGCCCAGGGGAGGAGGGCCAGGATGAGGAAAATGGGAGAAAATGGCAGAGCTAAGTGGAGGAAACAGCTGACTCTTTGGCTACAGAACGAAGGGCCTAGCTGGCATGGTGGCTCATGCACTTGAGCCCAGGAGTTCGAGACCAGCCTCGGCAACACAGCCAAAACCCATCTCAACAAACAGTACCAAAATTAGCAGGGCATGGTGGCATGTGCCTGTAGTCCCAGTACAGGAGGCTGAGGGAGGAGGATCTCTTGAGCCTGGGAGGTCGAGACTGCGGTGAGCCGAGGACGAGGCTACAGTGAGCTGAGATGGCACCACCGCACTCCAGCCTAGATGACAGAGCAAGACCGTGTCTCAAGAAATAAACAAATAAGTAAATAAGTAAATAAATAAATAGAAAGAAAAGAAAGAGAAAGAGAGAGAGAAAAAGAGAGAGAAAGGTGACTGCTAGGCCTGCAAGCCCAGAACTGGGCTTGGCCGAGCACTGGGCCCATCCTGAGGTGCCATGTTGCTGGATAGGGTGAGGGGACAGAGAGAAACGGGGTGGTTCCAACCCTAGGCCAGGGCCTCTTCAGCAGAGGCCTCCTCACCCCGGACACCTGGCTCAGCACAAGGGCTCCGGCTACCTGCAGTCCAACCTCCAGGCCGCTCCCCAAGAGCTCACCGGTTCATCCTGCCAACTGCTCTCCCACAGCGCCCGCTCCCCACTCCCCGGCCTCATTCCAAGGTCCCACACGTCTCAGAGCACGAGGCTTCAGGGAAGACTCTGTCCACGAGAGACTGCAGGGCCAGGGAGGGGCTGGGCGAAGCCTCAAACTTGCAGGCTCAGAATATTTATCAACTGCATTTTGTTATTAAGACAATAAAATACGCAATAACATTCTGGCACAGGAGGTGCAGGATTTAAGTAAATATAACATAAAAAGGACCCAGGGGAATTGGGTATATAGTCAAGAAATGAGAAAATTACAAATCATTTTTTTCTTTTTGTTTTAGCAGCAATCCTGCAATGAACATTTTTGTTGCTACATTTTGGACGTCTTAAATATTCTTTCCAGAATAATCTCCAGATGTGGAAATGACCGGTCAAAAGGAATTGGTAATTTAAAGGCTGAATTTTCCTCCAAAAAGTCTCTTCCCGTGATATGCATTCTTACAAGTAATTAGTGAGAAAGCCTCTCCTCTAAGTGATATTCTTTTGCCAATCTGATAAGTGAAAGGAGAAATGTCATCTCAAATGGTTTTACTTCGCCTTGTGTTGAGTACAGAGAGGCTGAAGATTTTCTTCTCTTATTAACCATCTGGCTCACGGTTGAGTCATCTGCCAGCTCACGCATGCTCCATCTTTATCCTTGGTGCCCTATTCTTTTTTATCTGGAGACACGCGGTCTCAGCTCACTGCAACGTCCTTCTCAGGAGATCCACCCGCCTCGGCCTCCCAAAGTGCTGGGATTACCGGTGTGAGCCACCATGCCCGGCCTTCTTATGTTATTATTTTAAGAGATGGGGGGGTCTGACTATGTTGCCCAGTTTGGATTTGAACTCCTGGGATCAAGTGATCCTCCTGCCTTGGCCTCCAGAGTAGCTGAGACTACAGGCATTCACCACTGCACCAGTTTTTTTTTTGTGTTTTGAGACAGAGTATTGCTCCTGTTGTCCAGGCTGGAGTGCAATGGTGAGATTTCGGCTAACTGCAACCTCCGCCTCCCAGGTTCAAGCGATTCTCCTGCCTCAGGCTCCCAGGTAGCTGGGATTACAGGCATGTGCCACCATGCCCGGCTAATTTTGTATTTTTAGTAGAGATGGGGTTTCACCATGTTGGTCAGGATGGTTTCAAACCCCTGACCTCAGGTGATCCACCCGCCTCAGCCTCCCAAAGTACTGGGATTACAGGCATGAGCCACCACACCCAGCCTTTTTTTTTTTTTTTTTTAAGACAGAGTCTTGCTTTGTTGCCAGGCTGGAGTACAGTGGCACAATCTCAGCTCACTGCAACGTCCGCCTCCTGGGTTCAAGTGATTCCCCTGCCTCAGCCTCCTGAGTAGCTGGGACTACAGGTACATGCCACCACTCCCAGCTAATTTTTTTTTTTTTTTTTTTTTCAGTAGAGACAGGGTTTCACCATGTTGGTAAGGATGGTCTCGATCTCCAACCTCGTGATCTGCACGCCTCGGCCTCCCAAAGTGCTGGGATTACAGGCATGAGCCACCACGCCCAGCCTACACACAGGTTTTTAAAGGTACAAAAGGGAGACAGGGAGAGTAGGCTGATATAAGGTTGTTCGTCAGAAATTCTCATTGGTTTACAGAAGTAACACTGATTAATGATTGCCTTTACATTGTTAAGCTCCAGGTTAAGCTTTACAATGGTGCAATCATACAATGGTATAGAGTCCCAGCCCGGCATTATTAGGTTAATAGCCAGCAGTTTCAGAGATGAATACTCTGTTGAAAGGGGGCAGGAGGCCCCAGTTGCTGGCTCATTTTAATGTCACCCTGGGGCTGATAACTGAAAATGACTCAAATTCCTCAGATAAAAGATCTTTTCTTTTCTCACCTGTTTATTTTTTCATTTACAAAGTTTCCTGTGTTATGTAAAACTTAAATAAATGTGAGCTTGGGGTAGCCTCACATTCTCTGCCTCAGCCTCCTAAGTGGCTGAGATTACAGGCACCTGCCACCACACTTGGTTAATTTTTTTGTATTTTTGGTAGAGACGGGGTTTCACCATCTTGGCCAGGCTGGTCTTGAACTCCCGACCACCTGCCTCAGCTTCCCAAAGTGGTGGGATTACAGGCGTGAGCCACCACGCCCGCCCATTCTATACCTTCAAGATGCTACAGTTTTGGCAGTTGTTAGGTTTTGTTTACCAAGTTAGAATTTTAAGAATTGCTGAAAAGTTGATAAGCTTGCCTGTCTCCCACATTCAGAGGTTGAAAAAAGCCTCAAGCATGGTTTGTCTGTGAATTTTTTTTTTTCTTTGAGATGGAGTCTTGCTCTCACCCAGGCTGGAGTGCCAATGTGCAATCTCAGCTCACTGCAACCTCTGCCTTCCCGGTTCAAACAATTCTCTCACCTCAGCCTCCCAAGTAGCTGGGATTACAGGCACCACCACTCCTGGGCTGTGAATTTAAAAAATTGTTTTGTGTGCCTGTAGTTCACAGCTACTTAGGCTGGAGTGTTTAGTGTTTGTATGGCTGAATTTGAAAACAAGGCCCAGAGAGGTAGCTCACTCCTGTAATCCCAGCCCTTCAGGACGCTGAGGCAGGTGGATCACTTGAGGTCAGGAATTTAAGACCAGCCTGGCCAACATGGTGAAAGCCCATCTCTACTAAAAATACAAAAATTAGCTGGGTGTGGTGGCACGTGCCTGTAATCCCAGCTACTTGGGAGGCTTAGGCAGGAGAATTGCTTGAACCCAGGAGGTAGAGGTTGCAGTGAGCCGAGATCGCACCATTGCCTGCCAACCTGGGCAGAAAGGGCAAAACTGTCTCAGAAAAGAAAAGAGAAAAGAAAACAAACCAAACGTCAGAGGCATTATTTGTAACTTACTGTAGATATTTCAAAACAATCCTTGGCTACTACTTAGAAGTTATAGAAATAGATCATCTGGTCACTGGCTGAGTAAAATGGAAAAGCTAAGGGTTTTCCAAGGGAAAACAAAAGGAGGCGAGGAGTCTAGACTAAGCACTCAGAAGAGAGGGTGTGTTACTAAGGAGTGACTGGGAGTTGGGGGCCTTGCTTGGACACTGTCCAAATCCGGGGAAGTGTTCTGGGGGGCAGATGAGTGGGCTTTTCAGTTCCCCAGCTGATTCTGTCTGGAGGCTTTTCCCAGCGGTCACATTTGCTTAGAGAGGGGCCCCATTGAGCAGCCTGCTTCCTGCAATTCTGTTTGTGCCCAAACAGTATGAGTGTGTTGTCCCAAAGTGGGTGCGTCCCTGTGCACCACTGCTGTGTTGCCCAGCAACCCAGTGTGTGTCCCCTTAGAATTCTCTCTACTCCTGGAGCCTAAGGCAGAGCCGGCATGGCGGGCATCCAGGGTTGCGGCCACTCCGAACTGATCAGTCTGGGATAGCCTCTGCCCTCCAGTCCCAGGGCGCACAGAAGCCCGGGAGGTGTGGCTGGGGACCTGCCATACTGCTGCCTCTGGGGGTTGTGGCTGAAATGGGAAGTTTCCATTTGGCCATGAGAGTGTGTGTGTCTGTGTGTGTGTCTGTGAGTGCATGTTCACTCCTGTGCTTTCTGTGTCTGAGTGTTGGACTGTTCAAGCCTCTACCAGGACCCTCCTCATGGCTGAGAAGTTTAGGAAGTGGAGCTTGACCTTCCAGGGCAGTTGTCCCTCTCTGGGGGCCAGTTTTGGGCATTGGGTGGATGTGGCCATAGTGACAGCAGTGACAGCATTTGCCAGACCCTTCTCACTATTCTTTTTTTTTTTTTTGAGACGGAGTCTCACTCTGTTGCCCAGGCTGGAGGGCAATGGTGCGATCTCAGCTCACTGCAACCTCTGCCTCCCGGGTTCAAGTGATTCTCCTGCCTCAGCCTCCTGAGTAGCTGGAACTACAGGCACTCGCCACCATGCCCGGCTAATTTTTGTATTTTTAGTGGAGACGGGGTTTTGCCATGTTGGCCAGGCTGGTCTCAAACTCCTGGCCTCAAGTGATCCACCTGCCTCAGCCCTCTGAAAATGCTGGGATTGCAGGCGTAAGTCACCATGCCCAGCCACCTTCTCACTATTCTTGAAGGAATCTTTTATTTATTTATTTATTTCAAGTAGAGACGGGGTTTCACCATGTTGGTCAAGATGGTCTTGATCTCTTGACCTGGTGATCCGCCCGCCTCAGCCTCCCTAAATGTTGGGATTACAGGCGTGAGCCACTGTGCCTGGCTTGCAGGAATCTTTTAAATTATTTGGAATCAACATGAAGTGTCTTGGTACCAAGGGTAATGATCACTCAAGACAAAAACAAAATGCCTGGAAATGTGCCAAGGCTGACTTACTTGTATGTTCCAAAAACAGGTTCTGAAAAGAATTTTTTTTTTTTTTTTTTTGAGACGGAGTCTTGTTCTTTTTGCCCAGGCTGGAGTGCAACCGCATGAGCTCGGCTCACCACAACCTCCTCCTGAGTTCAAGCGATTCTCCTGTCTCAGCCTCCTGGGTAGCTGGAATTACAGGCATGCGCCACCACCCCTAGCTAATTTTGTATTTTTAGTAGAGATGGGGCTTCTCCATGTTGGTCAGGTTGGTCTTGAACTCCAACCTCAGGTGATCCCCCCTGCCTTGGCCTTCTAAAGTGCTGGGATTACAGGCATGGGCCACCGTGCGTAGCTGGAAATTTTTTTTTTTTTTGAGACATAGTCTCACTCTGTCACCCAGGCTGGAGTGCAGTGGTGCGATCTCACCTCACTGCAGCCTCCCCTCCTGGGTTCAAGCAATTCTTCTGCCTCAGCCTCCTAAGTAGGTGGGACTACAGGCACACGCCCTCGTGATCCGCCCACCTGGGCCTCCCAAAGTGCTGGGATTGCAGGTGTGAGCTACCACGCCTTTTTTTTTTTTTTTTTTGCAGTGGAGTTTCACTCCGGTTATCCAGGCTCCGTGCAATGGCTCCATCTCAGCTTACTGCAACCTCCACCTTCCAGGTTCAAGCAATTCTCCTACCTCAACCTCCCAAGCAGCTGGGATTAAAGGCATGCGCCACTATGCCCAGCTAATTTTTTTGTATTTTTAAGTAGCGACCAGGGTTTTGACATGTTGGCCAGGCTGGTTTCAAACTCCTGACCTCAAGTGATCCACTGCCTCGAGCCTCCGAAAGTACTGGAATTACAGGCATGAGCCACCGCGCCTGCTCAGAATTTTTTTGTGTGTGTGATAGGGTCTCTCTGTCGCCCAGGCTGGAGTGCAGTGCTGCAATCACTGCATCCTTGACCTCTGGGGCTTTACTGACCCTCCCACCTACAGGCTCATGCCATCACGAAAAGCTAATTTTTTAATTTTTTGTAGAGATGGGGTGTCCGTATGTTGCCCAGGCTGGTCTTGAACCCCTGGTCTCCAGTGATCCTCCTGCTTCAGCCACCCAAGGTACTGGGATTACAGGCATGAGTCACTGTGCTCAGCCCTGAAAAGAAGTCTTTTTTAAAAAACAACTTTTTTTTTTTTTTTTTTTTGAGACAGAATCTGGCTCTGTCGCCGGGCTCCTGGCTGGAGTGCAGTGATGTGATCTCGGCTCACTGCAACCTCCGCCTCCCGGGTTCGAGCAATTCTCCTGCCTCAGCCTCCCAAGTAGCTGGGACTACAGGCGCGCCACCATGCCCAGCTAATTTTTGTATTTTTTTAAAATAGAGACGGGGTTTCACCATGTCGGCCAGGATGGTCTCGATCTCTTGACCTAGTGATCCGCCCGCCTCGGCCTCCCGAAGTGCTGGGATTATAGGCCTGAGTCACCGCGCCCGGCTAGAAAACAACTTTAAAAATAAAATATTTTGAACAGTGGAAGCAACATGTTTGAAAGAATCACACAACTTTCTAGGATTATTCCTTTGAAGTTCTGTTCTATTTTGATTTTTAAAAGATCTGTCTCAATATTGTAGAGGTGAAAATAGGGGTTAGGGAAGAGGAGCCGACCCACGCCCGCCGCATAGGGGCTGCAGCGCCTTCTCTAGGGTCCCAGTGGCCCGGCCGCTCCTGGGGAGGGTTTCCAGTGTTTCTGTTTATATCTGTGCGTCTCTGGGTGTGTCTCCCTCTGGGTTGTGCACTGGCAGGCTCTAGGCGTGTCCCATCTCAGAGCAGCTCAGCCAGGAGGGTGTTTCATCGCTGCAGGGAAATTCCAGAAGGCAGCTCCTGCCACAGCTGCGGTGAGACGTTATTTCCTTGGGAGGAAACCGGTTCTCAGCAGCCAGGAAGAAACAGTTTCCACTCTGGGAGGGCGCGGGAGGGTGTGGCCGCAGGCGGGGCAGAACTGCCGCCTGGAGGGCCTGCGGGCAGGCCTGGCTCTCTGAAGCCTCCAGTCACAGTTTAAATTTAGACCTTCTATTCTGGTCCGCGCTGCTCACGCCTCACCCCGTGGCCACTGGTCAGCCAGTTTCCCCGCGCACAAGTGCGCTCCCGGCGGCAGAACGCGTAGGAGGTCAGCGGTGTCCTGACCATCGCCCTGTGGCGGTGTGGAATTGTGGAGTGGAAGAAAATGCATAGCCAGAAGCAGCCTCCACCCTAACAAATTTCAGAACCAGGGACCCCATGTCCACGCACCCTATTAACGTCACAGACAGAAACATTCTGGTCCCACAGTCGTTTGTGGAGCCAGCAGCGTGAGCCACCGAGACGAGTCCCCATTCACGATCTGGTGGAAATTCACACAAGAAGGCTGATTAGGGAGCAGGAAGAGAGTGCACGTTCCAGGAGACTTGAATCTATGCCTGGGGGCGGGCGGGGCGGGCCAAGTGCTTTGAATCCCAGCACTTTCCGAGGCTGAGGCCAGAAGCTTGCTCAAACCGGAGTTGAAGGCCAACCTAGGCAACATAGTGAGACCCAGTCTCAGAAAAGATACAAAAAGTAGCCAGGTGTGGTGGCACACACCTTGGTCCCATCTACTAGAGGCTGAGGTGGGAGAATCACTTGAGCTTGGGATCACATGTCCCGCTGACTTCACAGACAGAAATATGCTTGTCCCACTGCAGTGAGCGGAGATTATGCCACTGCACTCCAGCCTGGGTGACAGAGCAAGACCCTGACTCACTCTCTCTTTCTCTCTCTCTATAAACAAAGTTAGCAAAATCTATGAGAATGAAGGCCTGCTTTACCAGGAAAATCATTATTACTATTATTATTTTGAGACGGAGTTATTATTATTTTGAGACGGAGTCTGGCTCTCTGGCTGGAGTGCAGTGGTGCGATTTCAGCTCACTGCAACCTCCACCTCCTGGGTTCAAGCAATCCTGCCTTAGCCTCCAGAGTAGCTGGGACTGCAGGTGCCTGCCACCACGCCTGGCTAATTTTTGTATTTTTAGTAGATATGGGGTTTCACCATATTGGTCAGGCTGGTCTCGAACTTCTGACCTCAAATGATCTGCCTTGGCCTCCTAAAGTGCTGGGATTACAGGAGTGAGCCACCGTGCCCAGCTGAAAATTATTTTTTTAAAATCATATAGGCAGCCCGGTGTGGTGGCTTATGCCTGTAATCCCAGCACTTTGGGAGGCTAAGGCAGGCAAATCACCTGAGTTTCTGAGTTCAAGACCAGCCTGACCAACATGGAGAAACCCCGTCTCTACTAAAAATACTAAATTAGCAGGGCGTGTTGGCGCATGCCTGTGATCCCAGCTACTCCGGAGGCTGAGGCAGGAGAATCACTTGAACCGGAGAGGCAGAGGTTGCTGTGAGCCGAGATCCTGCCATGGCACTCTAGCCCGGGCAACAGGAGTGAAACTCATAGCTGGGCATGATGGCACTCGCCTGTAGCCCCAGCAACTCAGGAGGCTGAGGTAGGAGGATGGCATGGGGGCTTGAGCCTGGGAGGCGGAGGTTACAGTGAATGGAGATCACGCCACTGCACTCCAGCCTGGGTGACAGAGCGAGACCTTGTCTCAGACAAAAGAAAAAAAAAATCATATAACCATAATTCCTGTAATTTCCACTTCATTCTGTTTCCTGTTCTTTCTTTCCTTCCTTCCTTTTCTCTCTCTTTTCCTTTTTCTTTCTTTTTCTCTCTCTCCCTCCCTCTCTCTCTCTCCCTTCCTCCCTCCCTTTCTTTCTTTTTATTTTATTTTGCTTGAGGCAGAGTCTTTCTAGCAGGCTGGAGTGCAATGGCACATCTCGGCTCACTGCAACCTCTACCTCCTGGGTTCAAGGGATTCTCACGTGCCTTAGCCTCATGAGTAGCTGGAATTAACAAGCGTGTGCCACCATACTGGCTCATTTTTTGTATTTTTAGTAGAGACGGGGTTTCACCATGTTGGCCAGGCTGGTCTTGAACTCCTGACCTCAAGCAATCCATCCACCTGGGCCTCCCAAAGTGCTGGGATTATAGGCTTGAGCCACCCAGCCCCTCCCTTCCTCCCTCCCTTCCTTCTTCCCTCCCTCCCTTCCTTCCTTCCTTCCTTTTTTAAAAATATTATTTAAAAAATAATTCGTGTCATCCTTGTGCAGGGGCCATACTAATCTTCTCTGTATCATTCCAGTTTTAGTATCTGTGCTGCCGAAGGGAGCACCCTTCCTTCCTTTTTTTTGTAGTGACAGGGTCTCACTATGTTGCCCAGGCTGTTCTGGAACAATCCTCTCACCTCGGCCTCCCAAAGTGCTGCGATTACAAGCATGACCACCGCACCCAGCCTGCCAAATGATTTTGCTCAACTATAGGCTGATGTCAGTGTTCTGAACACATTTAGGGCAGGCAAGGCTAAGTGATGACAGCTGGTAGGTTAGGTATATTGAATGAATTTTCCACTTAAGATATATATTTTTTTTGGACCGGGCGTGGTGGCTCACGCCTGTAATCCAAGCACTTTGGAGGCCAAGGCGGGTGGATCACCTGAGGTCAGGAGTTCAAGACCAGCCTGACCAACATGGTGAAACCTCGTCTTAAAAAAAAATAAATAAATAAAAGATATATATATATATCTTTTTTTTTTTTTTGAGACAGAGTGTCACTCTGTTGCCCAGGCTAGAGTGCAATGGCGCAATCTCAGCTCACTGCAACCTCCACCTCCTGGGTTCAAGCGAGTCTCCTGCCTCAGCCTCCCGAGTAGCTGGGATCACAGGCACCCGCCATCACACCAGGCTCATTTTTTGTACTTTTAGTAGAGCTGGGGTTTCACCATGTTGGCCAGGCTAGTCTTGAACTCCTGACCTTAAGTGATCTGCCTGCCCTGACCTCCCAAATTACTGGGATTACAGGTGTGAGCCACTGCGCCTGGCCTTAGGATATTTTCTTTTTTTAGAGTCAAGGTCTCGCTATGTTGCCCAGGTTGGAGTGTAGTGGCTGTACACAGGCTCCATACTGCTAGTGACCATCACAATTCACTCCCCCTTAGGCAATCTGGTAGTTCCCTGCTCCTGAGAGGTCCTCTATATTGATACCAAACTCAGTGTGAACACCTGTTTGGTGTTCAGCATTAACACCCTGAATTTCTGGGCTCAAGCAATCCTGCCTCCGCCTCCTGAGTAGCTGGGACTATAGACACAAACCACCATGCTCAGCAATATTTTCAGCCTACCATGGGTTTATCAGGGCACAGCCCCATCATAAATGGAGGCAGATCTGTATCACTGGGTAGAGCTGTTTTGTTTTTGTTTTGAGACAGGGTCTCACTCTTGCCCAGGCTGGAGTGTAGTGGCATGATCACACCTCACTTCAACTCCACCTCCTGGGCTCAAATGATCCTCCCACCTCAGCCCTCCCAGAGTTGTTCTTCTTTTCCCCACTAATACCTCTTCGAAAAGCAGGGTCTTCCAGAAGAATTGAGCTGTCCTGAATATCGTTTCCAGGAGTTTCGCAAAGGGGAAGACTGAGAAGTCAGTGTTAAGAAATCACCTAGGCTGGGAGCCGCGGCTCAGGCCTGTAATCCTAGCACTTTGGGAGGCTGAGGCGGGTGGATGACCTGAGGTCACGAGCCAGGCCATACCAGCCTGGCCAACATGGTGAAACCACGTCTCTGCTAAAAATACAAAATTAGCCGGGCATGGTGGCACACGCCTGTGATCCCAGCTACCTGAGAGGCTGAGGCAGGAGAATCACTGGAACCCACGAGGTGGAGGTTGCAGTGAGTGGAGATGGCGCCTCTGCACTCCAGCCTCTGGGACAGAGCCGACTCCATGGGGGCAGGATGGAGAGGGAGAATAAATCACCTCAACAGATATCGTTAACAAAAGTATCTCCACTTATTCTCCTAAAGGCTTTTTTTGCATGTTTGTTTGTTTTGAGAAATGGTCTTGCTTCCTCTCCCAGGCTGGAGTGTGATGTTGTGATCAGAGCTCACTGCAACCTCAGAATCCTGGGATCAAGCGATCCTCTTGCTAAGAGCCCATTTATCTTTCCTAAAAATGCTTTGTTTTCCCTAAGTGTTTTTTCTCCCCCTCACTTCTCCTGTTAAGATAATAAATGGGCCGGGAGCAGTGGCTCATGCCTGTAATCCCAGCACTTTGAGAGGCAGAGGTGGGCAGATCACTTGAAGTCAGGAGTTTGAGACTAGCCTTGCCAACATGATGAAACCCCGTTTCTAATGAAAATACAAAAATCTGGGGGGGGGGGGGGGCGGGAAAAAAAAGTAGCCAGGTGTAGTGCCATGTGCCTGAAATCCCTGCAACTCAGGAGGCTGAGGCAAGAGAATTGCTTGAACCCAGGAGGCGGAAGTTGCAGTGAGCTGAGATCGCACCACGCACTCCAGCCTGGGCAACAGAGCAGGACTTCGTCTCAAAAAAAAGGGGAGGGGGAGGGTGGGAAGTGGGGGGAGAAAAAAAGATAATATATAACCCCAAATTCTTTTTTGTTCTTTTTTTTTAATTACTTTTTTTCCTATGGCATTTAGTAATATATAATGCCAAATTCTAACTGCCTCCTTGAGCCACATTTTTCTGCAAATTCCTGCCTGCAAACGTGTCTCTTGTTTATCTCTTGTCAGCTTCATTTGCAGGCTCCAGAACGCTGAACCTAAGAATCCACCATGGTGTGCAGTACAGTCCCCAGCTCTGTGGGCCAGAGGGAATCCCTTTCTGAAGGACCAACTCACACTAACCAAACTCATCAAGCACGGAGGAATAGACAGAGATAATGGTGCTCTAACACCTGGACTTAGGGACACCACAGATAAAATCCTCCACCCAGAGACCAAGCTACCTCAGACCCTATTGATCAAAAGTCCACCATCTAATAATTTTGGTGGTTAAAGCATCATAGTCCTATGAAGTCCCTTTGAAATGCAAATCCACCACAAAGGAATACAGAATTACTCAACTCAGTATCCCTAGAATTTTGGAGGTGAGTAAGAGAATTCTAAAAGTATCCTGAAATTTCTTAACGATGTATTCCTGTTTCTATGGAAAGACGTTATTTCAATGGACTGCTTGGAAATGATCTGAGAAAAATAAAGAGAAAAAAATGAGGTTGCTACTTCTATGTAGATAAGGAGCAATTTCCAAAGCATTGGTTGCTAAGTAAAAAAACAAATGCAGCCAGGCACGGTGGCTCATGCCTGTAATCCCAGCACTTTGGGAGGGGGAGGCAAGCAGATCATGAGGTCAAGAGTTTGAGACCAGCCTGGCCAACATGGTGAAACCCCATCTCTACTAAAGATACAAAAAATTAGCCAGGCGTGGTGGTGAGCGCCTGTAATCCCAGCTACCCAGGAGGCTAAGGGAAGAGAATCAATTGAACCTAGGAGGCAGAGATTGCAGTGAGCTGAGATTTTGCCATTGTGCTCCAGCCTGGGCAACAGAGCAAGACTCCATGTAAAAAAAAAAAAAAAAGAGCCAGTGCAGACCAGGTGCCTCACCCATTAGCATTTAAGATGCCAAAGGCGTGTGGTGGCCCATGCTTGTAATCCCAGCACTTTGGGAGGTGGGAAACTTGCTTGAGTTCAGGAGCTAGAGGTCACAGTGAGCCATGATAGTGCCACTACACTCCAGCCTAGCCAATGTTGTCTCTTTGGTGTTTTTTTTTGAGATGTAATTTCACTCTTGTTATCCAGGCTGGAGTGCAGTAGCGCCGTCTCTGCTCACTGCAACCTCTGCCTCGCAGGTTCAGGTGATTCTCCTGCCTCAGCCTCCAGAGTAGCTGGGATTCCAGGGATGTGCCACCACACCCAGCTAAGTTTGTATTTTTAGTAGTGACGGGGTTTCTCCATGTTGGTCAGGCTGGTCTTGAACTCCTGACCTCAGGTGATCCACCCACTTCAGCCTCCCAAAGTGCTGGCATTACAGGCATGAGCCACTGCACCCAGCACCTTGTCTCAATAAGAAAGACCTGGTCCAAGAAAGAAAGAGTGGGGGTAGGCGAAGGGAGGGAGGAAGGAAGGAAGGAAAGAAGGAAGGAAGGGAGGGGGGAAGAGAGAGAGAGGAAGGGAAAAGAAAAGAAGAAAATAAATGAAAGGCAGTGTTAAAACACACATTCATTTTTGGCTGTGTGTTGGACAGCTCTAGAGAGAGAGGGAAACTGGTAAAATTTGAGGCCAGCCTGGCCAACATGGTGAAACCCCCCTTTCTACTTAAAATACAAAAATTAGCCATGCATGGTGGCATTCGCCTATAATCCCAGCTACTCCGGAGGCTGAGGCAGTAGAATCACTTGAGCTAGGGAAGTGGAGGTTGCAGTGAGCTGAGATCATGCCATTGCACGCCAGCCTGGGCCACAGAGGGAGACTCGTCTCAACAACAACAAAAAAAGTTTGAAGCCAAGGACAGGGTGGGAGAGAAACTTCTCACTTTTTTTTTTTTTTTTTTTGAATGTTGTCCCTTGTGCTTGTGTATCTATTCAAAGAGCAGCTGTCCTTAAGGATTCTTTCTGCCTGATACTGAAATTACAGATGCCCCTGCCTCCAGCTCTGAGACCCCCAGTTTGTGCTCTGACACTGACCTGCCCCCAGCGTCTTCCTCCTGGTCAGGCAGCGCCAACCCACTGCCCCAGGACGGAGGAGCCACAGGGAAGAGAAGGACCAGCAGGAACCAGCGCCACCAGGGTGTCGTGTGGGTCAATCCCAGCAGATGGCAGCGTGTGGCCACTGAAGGTGGGCGACCCACTGAGGAAGGGTGCCAGGCCACTGAGGCACAGGAGTGGAGACAGGGATGCCAGGAGGGAGGGCTGGGGGTGACTGTGAGGGCAGCTGGTGCCAGCCAGGGCTGCTTCCTCTTCTGTGCCACAGTCCCCCTGGAGTCTAGAGGGACCCATGGACCCTTCTCAGAGTGGTTTATGCATTTTAATTTTTATTAATTTTTTTATGACAGAGTCTTGCTCTGTTGCCCAGGCTGGATTGCAGTGGCACAATCTCAGCTCACAGCAACTTCCGCCGCCCGGTTTCCAGCGATTCTCCTGCCTCAGCCTCCCAAGTAGCTGGGACTACAAGCAAGCGCCACCCCACCCGGCTAATTTTTTGTATATTTTAGTATAGATGGGGTTTTACCATATTGACCAGGATGGTCTCGAACGCCTGACCTCATGATCCATCCACCTTGGCCTCCCAAAGTGCTGGGGTTACAAGCATAAGCCACTGTGCCCAGCCTATTTTCTTTCTTTTCTTTTTTTTATTTTCTCTTCTTTTCTTTTACTTTTTTGAGACGGAGTTTCACTCTTGTTGCCCAGACTGGGGTGCAGTGGTGTGCACTTGGCTCACTGCAACCTCTGCCTCCCTGTTCAAGCAATTCTCCTGCCTTAGCCTCCTGAGTAGCTGAGATTACAGGCATGCACCACCACGCCTGGCTAATTTTGTAATTTTTTTTGTTTGTTTGTTTTTGAGATGGAGTCTTGCTCTGTCACCCAGGCTGGAGTGCAGTGGCACAATCTTGGCTCACTGCAACCTCCACCTCCTGGATTCAAAAAATTATCCAGCATCAGCTTCCTAAGTAGCTGGGACTACAGGTGCATGCCACCATGCCTGGCTCATTTATTTTGTATTTTTAGTAGAGATGGGGTTTCCCCATGTTAGCCAGGATGGTCTTGATCTCCTGACCTCGTGATCCACCTGCCTCGGCCTCCCAAAGTGCTGGGATTACAAGGGTGAGCCACTACGCCTGGCCTTTTTTTTTCTTTTTTTGTATTTTTTTGAGACAGTCTTGCTCTGTCGCCCAGGCTGGAGTGCAGTGGTGCAATCTTGGCTACTGCACCCTCTGTCTCCCAGGTTCAGGCAATTCTCCAGCCTAATCTCCCAAGTAGCTGGAATTACAGGTGCTGGCCACCACACCCAGCTAATTTTTGTATATTTAGTAGAGATGGGGTTTCACCGTGTTGGCCAGTTTGGTTTCAAACTCCTGTTTTCAATCGATCTGCCTGCCTTGGTCTCCCCAAGTGCTGGGATTACAGGCATGAGGGTAATTCTTTATAAATGTATTAAATAACTAGATCTAGTAGTGAGCCTGATAACTACTACGATTTTTTTTTTTTGAGACATGGTCTCACTCTGTTACCCAGTGTAGAGTGCAGTGGCTCGATCATAGTTCACTGCCATCTGAAACTCCCAAGCTCGAGCAATTCTCCCACCTCAACCTCCCACGTAGCCGAGACTACAGCTGCATGCCACCAAGCCCGGCTAGTTTTGGTTTTGTTTTGTTTTGTTTTTCTAGAGGTGAGGTCTCACTATGTTGCATAGGCTGGTCTCAAACTCCTGGACTCAAGCAAATCCTCCCTCCTTAGCCTCCCAAAGTGCTGGGATTACAGGCATGAGCCACTGTGCCAGACATTACCATGATTTCAAAGTGGTGAACATGAATGACAGCCAAAATACCTTCCACAACTGTGGTGTGATAAGAAAATGCCTGTGCTTTCTATAGGTGACACAGTCCCAGGAACTGCCTATACTACTATGGTATGCTGCTTACATACACACAGAAGGAAATGCTAGATGTCAACGAGAGATCAGCAAAAATCCACGGCGTCACTTTTTCCCATCCTAAATTCACTGAATCCATAACTGTAGTGTGAGAATTTAAAGTGTGCAGGTCTGAAGGGGCCTCAACCTGGGAGGAAAGCCTGGGTTTCTGGACACCTTCTTGAACTAGAGTTGGATTCCGCTGTCATTCAAAGTTAGTGTGGGAGCCAGGCGTGGTGGCTCACACCTATAATCCCAGTACTTTGGGAGGCCGAGGCGGGTGGATCACCTGAGGTCAGGAGTTCGACACTAGCCTGGCCAACATGGTAAAATCCCCATCTCTACTAAAAATACAAAAATTAGCTGGGCATGGTGCCAGGCGCCTGTAATCTCAGCTACTTGGGAGGTGGAGGCAGGAGAATCGCTTGAATCCGGGAGGCAGAGGTTGTGGTGAGCTGAGGTCTCGACACTGCACTCCAGCCTGGGCAACAAGAGTGAAACTCCGTCTCAAAAAAAAAAAAAAGTGGAGGTAGCGTGGGAGACCTGGAAGGCAGAGGAGGGGGCCAGGGATAGGAGGACAGCCTGGGCATGGTGGAGCTGCCACCAGGGACACTCTGTCTTGGCTGGAAGCCAGCCTGGAGTGTGCATGGATAGGTGCTCCACCTGTCGCCTCCGGGCCCTCCGGTGACAATAGCAGGGCGTGGCTGGTCTGGCTGGGAGGACCGGTCAGGGCTCCCTGCTTCTCACGTCCCCAGCTCTCTCCCAGGCACCCCAGCTCTCTCCTAGGCACCCCAGCTCCTTTAACTTGGCTTGAACCAGGGAGTCAGAGGTTGCAGTGAGCTGAAGTTGCACCACTGCACTCCAGCCTGGTGACAGAGCAAGACTTCATCTCAAAAAAAAAAAAAAATCAACTTTGGCTGGGGGCGGTGGCTCACGCCTGTAATCCTAGCACTTTGGGAGGCTGAGGTGGCCGGATCACTTGAGGTCAGGAGTTTTAAACCAGCCTGGCCAACATGGTGAAAACCTGTCTCTACTAAAAATACAAAAAAATTAACTGGACTTGGTGGTGGATGCCTGTAATCCCAGCTACTCAGAAGGCTGAGGCAGGAGAATCACTTCAACCAGGGAGGTGGCAGTTGCAGTGAGCTGAGATAGCATCACTGCACTCCAGCCTGGTGACAGATCAAGACTCCGTCCCTGCCCCACAAAAAAAAAAAAAAAAAAAAAATTCGATAAATTTAACTTTGATAAGACTATCTGCTCTACTGTTTATATTCCAATTTTACTTTCCATGAAAGTTAAAAAAAAAAAATAGATAGTAAAATATGCCCCATTACCTCTTTGCTCAGATTCCACAATTATCAACCTTTTACCACAGTGGCTTTCTCTGTCCCTTTTCTTTTTCTTTTTTTTTTTTTTTTTATGATTCTGTCTCCGTAGAGACTGTCAAAAATTGCTGATGCCGACTATATTTCAAGTCGTCATGATGGGGTATTGGGAAAAGTTTTCAATTAGCAATAACTGCACCTCGGATAAACCTCATTGGCTACGATACTGCCACTGCACAAAGCTCTCTGTCCCTTTTCAGCATAATTATTAGTTGTGCCATCTTTCCCTCAGAAGTCCTGGTTTGAACAAGTTAATGCAATATCTGGCCTTAGACTGAATGCTGCCCTGGAGGGAAAAAAATTGTTATTAAGGACATATTTGGATCAATTGATAAAATTGGAATATAAACAGTAGAGCAGATAGTCTTATCAAAGTTAAATTTATTGAAGTTTTTGTGTGTGTGTATGAGGGGGGGACAGAGTCTTGATCTGTCACCAGGCTGGAGTGCAGTGGTGCAATCTTGGCTCATTGCAACCACCACCTCCCTGGTTCAAGCAATTCTCCTTCCTTAGCCTCCTGAGTAGCTGGGATTACAGGCATCCACCACCAAGTCCGGCTAATTTTTTTGTACTTTTAGTAGAGACAGGGCTTCACCATGTTGGCCAGGCTGGTTTAAAACTCCTGACCTCAAGTGATCCGGCCACCTCAGCCTCCCAAAGTGCTAGGATTGCAGGCATGAGCCACCGCCCCCAGCCAAAATTGATTTTTTTTTTTTTTTGAGATGAAGTCTTGCTCTGTCACCAGGCTGGAGTGCAGTGGTGCTATCTCAGCTCACTGCAACCTCCGACTCCCTGGTTAAAGCGATTCTCCTGCCTCAGCCTCCCTAGTAGCTGGGATTACAGGTGTGCGCCACCACACCCAGCTAATTTTTGTATTTTTAGTAGAGACGGGGTTTCACCACATTGGCCAGGATGGTCTTGATCTACTGACCTTGTGATCCACTCATCTCGGCCTCCAAAAGTGTTGGGAATACAGGCGTGAGCCACCGCACCTGGCCCAAAGTTGATTATTTGTAATATAGTTATACAAGGCAGTTTCCTCATTCGTAGAAAATACACACAGATTCGCTGGGTGTGGTGGCTCATGCCTGTAATCCCAGCACTTTGGGAGGCTGAGGCAGATGGATCACTTGAGGTCAAGCGTTCAAGACGAGCCTGGCCAACATGGAGAAACCCCAGCACTACTTAAAATACAAAATATTAGCCAGGCGTGGTCACGCATGCCTGTAATCCCAACTACTCTGGAGGCTGAGGCAGCAGAATCACTTGAACCCGGGAGGCGGAGGTTGCAGTGAGCAGAGATCCAGCCACTGTACTCCAGCCTGGGCGACGAGAACAAAACTCCATCCCAAAAAACAAAAAAAAAGAAAAGAAAAGAAAATACAGATTCTTCCTTTTTTTGGGGGGGGATGGGGTCTCACTGTGTTGTCTAGGCTCATCTCAAACTCCTGGCCTCAAGTCGTCTTCCCATCTCAGCCTTTTGAGTAGTAGCTGCGATTACAGGTGCATCTCACCACACCCACCTACAAAATACACACTGAGAATTTAGAAACAAGGTAATATTGCAGGGTCATAGTACAACCAACATTCAAATGTTTCATAAAAAAGTATGTACATGTGTAGAAGCATATATATCCATGTAAACACATGCATAGATACATATGTGTATATCTTTTTTCCTTAGCGTCTCTGCACATGGCTGGTAGGATGCTGCTGCCCACTCAGTGATTCAGGACAGCTCTCAGCTTTCATACACCTCTAGGAGTTTCTGAGATTTGCAAGGTCCAAGAAAAAGATAATGTCTTTCCTTATTCAAGGCTGAGATGGAATTTAACATATCTCCTCTAATCACCTGATGTCTCTGCCTCAATTAGCAGGCACCCTCCCCCTGCAAACCTCCCCCGGCGGCAATGACACCATATGCATGACAAGAATATCCCTGGCTGATGTTTAGGGCACTCGTGTGCATCACTTAATCTTCCCAAGAACCCAAGGAAGTGTGTTTAGGAAATGTTAACTAAGGTCACCGAGCTTGAAAGTGGTGGTGTGGAGCTTCCAGCACAGCAGGACCGGAGTAGGGAGGGTGGAGCCCAGAGGTCAAAAACCCCACCCTGGAAAGGAGACACAGGTAAGGTACAGAGAAATTTTTTTTTTCTTTTTTTATTGTTAACAAATATTTGGTATTTTCTCACAGTGCAAATTTACAAGTCTCCATGACCCCTGGGTTTCTGATCATGGATTTAGGAACCAAGGTTCAAAACCCAGGTTAGCTGGTCACTAGCTGAGTGACCCTGGGCAAACTTTTTTTTTTTTTTTTGAGACAGTCTTCCTCTGTTGCCCAGGCTGGAGTGCAGTGGCATGATCTCAGCTCACTGCAACCACCGCCTCCCAGATTGAAGCGATTCTCCTGCCTCAGCCTCCCAAGTAGCTGGGACTACAGGCACGCACCACCACGCCCAGCTAATTTTTGTATTTTAGTAGAGACAGGGTTTCATCATGTTGGTCAGGCTGGTCTCCATCTCCTGACCTTGTGATCCGCCTGCCTCATTCTCCCAAAGTGCTGAGATTACAGACGTGAGCCATCACGCCCAGCCTGACCCTGGGCAAACTTCTTAACCTCTGTACCTCAGTTTCCTCCTCTCTAAAACAGGGATGATAATAATAATGCCTTATGGAGTGGCTGTGAGAATGAATGAGTTACACACAGAGTTGACAGTTCAGCTCTTTTTCACAAATACCACCTTCTGCACATCCCTCCTTTAAAGGCTCCAGGGGAGCCAGAGAACTCACCCAGTTGTTGAAAATCACTTAATGAGTTTAACCAATAAAGGGTTAATTAGCTGGGCGCTGAGGCGCCTGTCTGTAGTCCCAGCTATTCGGGAGGCTGAGGCTGGAGAATCTCTTGAGTCCAGGAGTTCTGGGCTGTAGTGCGCTATGCTGATTGGGTGTCCGAACTAAGTTTGGCATCAATATGGTGACCTCCCGGGAGTGGGGGACCACCAGGTTGCCTAAGGAGGGGTGAACCGGCCCAGGTCGGAAACAGAGCAGGTCAAAACTCCTGTGCTGATCAGTAGTGGGATCGCACCCTGTGAATAGCCACTGCACTTCAGCCTGGGCAACATAGCAAGACCCCTTCTCTATTTTTTTTAAGGGTTGATTAATAAGTAGTTATCACTTATTTTTCTTATTCTTTTTTTTTTTAGTAGAGATGACATTTCACCATGTTGGTCAGTATGGTCTCGAACTCGTGACCTCAGGTGATCCACCCACCTCGGCCTCCCAAAGTGCTGGGATTACAGGCGTGAGCCACCGCACCCTGCCATAAATAGTTATCACTTAAGAAAAAAAGCACAGCAGGGCGCAGTGGCTGACGCCTGTAATCCCAGCACTTTGGGAGGCTGAGGTGGGTGGATCACCTGAGGTCACGAGTTCGAGACCATACTGACCAATATGGTGAAACCCCATCTTTTAAAAAAAAGAAAAAAAAAAGCACAAAAGGCTTTGAAAAAGAAAAGTTAGATCCAGATAGAAAGTTTTCAGGACGTCATCTGTAAGGATGTGTGGTCTTTTTAAATGTGAAGAGAAAAATTTGCAAGAAGGCACATGAATGGCTAGAGGTCACATCACCTTCTTTACTCAAATATAAGTGCTAGCATTTCTCAAAGAAAAAAATAATAATAAATGGGCCAGGTTAGGTGGCCCACGCCTGTAATCTCAGCACTTTGGGAAGCTGAGGCGGGCAGATCACAAGGTCAGGAGTTCGAGACCAGCCTGGCTAATATCATGAAACCGCATTTCTACTAATAATACAAAAATCAGCCGGGCATGCTGGTGTGTGCCTGTAGTCCCAGCTACTCAGGAGACTGAGGCAGAAGAATCGCTTGAACCCAGGAGGTGGAGGTTGCAGTGAGCCAAGATCCTGCCACTATACTCCACCCTGGACAACAGAGCAAGACACATCAAAAAAAAAAAAAAAAAAAAAAGGAAAAATTAGCCCGGCGTGGTGGCACACATCTGTAATCCCAGCTACTAGCAAGGCTGAGGCAGTAGAATCACTTGAATCTGGAAGGCAGAGGTTGCCTTAGCCTAGGTTGCGCCACTGCACTCCAGCCTAGGTGACAGAGCCAGACTCTGTCTCAAACAAACAAACAAAAGCCCTGTTTAGCGTGTAGTATCATTGCACTTTTAAAAATTATTAAAAATAAAAAAGGTCGGCCGGGGCGGTGGCTCTGAGCACTTTGGGAAGCCAAGACAGGAGGATCGCTTGAGCCCAGAAGTTTGAGACCAGGATGGGCAACATACTGAGACCATGTCTCTACCAAAAATACTAAACTAAACCAGCCAGGTGTGATGGCACAAACCTGTAGTCCTAGCTACTCAGAAGGCTGAGCCGGGAGGATCACCTGAGTCCAGGAGTCCTGTGATTGGACCTCTCTGCTCCAGCCTGGGGGACAGAGCGAGACCTTGTCCATAAAATAAATAAATATTAAAATGTGGCTGCCAGAGAACCTGATGCTGTAGTACGGACTGGACCCCTCTGGGCTTGTTCCTGATGGATACTACAGTCACTACAGGCAAGATGGCTAGGGTCTGGGGACATCATCATGCTACAGGTGCTACGTGATTTCAGTGGAAGGAAGGGGGAAAAGAGCCTTCAGTTGCAACAGCTGGGGCTGCAATTAAAAAAAGGAAAAAAAAGAGCCCTCAGTGAGTGCCTCTGCTGCCTGTCAAGCCTACATTTCTCAACCCACCCACAAAACCAGTTCCCCCGGTTCTTGCAAGAAGGTTTCTACCTGTTGGGTGTGTCTCCCCTATGTGGTTGTGGGACAAAAGCCGTCTGTCAAGAATTGAAAAATGGGAATAAAGGCCGAGAGCAGTGGCTCACACCTGTAATCCCAGCACTTTGGAAGATTGAGGCAGGAGATCACCTGAGGCCAGGAGTTCAAGACCGGCCTGGCCAACATGGTGAAATCCCGTCTCTACTAAAAATAGAAAAATTAGCCAGGGGTGGTGGCGGTTGCCTGTAATCCCAGCTACTCGGGAAGCTGAGGCAGGAGAATTGTTTGAACCCGGGAGGTGGAGGTTGCAGTGAGCCACGATTGCACCATTGTACTCCAGCCTGGGGGACAGAATGAGACTCCGTCTCAATAAAATAAAATTTAAAAATGGGAATAAATGTTGAAGGTACATGGGGAATCATACTCTTCTACCTTTTTTTTTTTGAGACAGAGTCTCACTCTGTTGCCCAGGTGGGAGTGCAGTGGCATGATCTTGGCTCACTGGAACCTCTGTGTCCTGGGTTCAAGCAATTCTCCTGCCTCTGCCTCCCAAGTAGCTGGGATTACAGGCGTATGCCACCATACTAGGCTAATTTTATATATTTTTAGTAGAGATGGGGTTTCACCATGTTGGCCAGCCTGGTCTGGAACTCCTGACCTCAGGTGATCCACCTGCCTTGGCCTCCCAAAGTGCTGGGATTACAGGTGTGAGCGATCATGCCCAGCCTCTATTTTTGTATACTGAAAATTTACATTAACTTTTAAAATGTGCCGGGCACAGTGGCTCATGCCTGTAATCCCAACACTTTGGGAGGGTGGGGCAAGCAGATCACTTGAGCTCAGGAGTTTAAGACCAGCCTGGGGAACATGGTGAAACCCAGTAACTACAAAAAGTACAAAAAGTTGCTGGGCATGGTGGTGTGTACCTGTAGTCCCAGCTCCTCGGAGGATCACTTGAGCCTGGGAGGTCGATGCTGCAGTGAGCCAAGATTGCGCCACTGCACTTGAGCCTGGGCAACAGTGTGAGATCCTATCTCCAAAAACAACAATAAAAAGAAAGTGATTTGCTCAGGTCACACAGCCAGCAAGGGGGAAAGCTTAGGCTGTCCAACTCCAGTGCCATACACAGCACACTGCTTCTCACACCAAGACCAAACACCAAATCACGCATTCACATCACACAGAGAAATACCTTCTTCTTGAGTCTTTGAGGCATCTCTATACAGTGGAATATTATTCAGCCATAAAAAGGAATGACATATACTACAACATTGATGAACTTTAAAACATTATGCGAAGTGAAAGAAGCCAGACATGAAGACCACATGTTGAATGATCCCATTTATATGAAATGTCCAGAACAGAAAATTCCACAGAGGCAAAAGGAGATTAGTGGTTGCCAAGATCTGGGAGGGAGGTGGGCAGATGAAGAGTGACCACTAGTGAATACAGGTTTTGCTTCAGGGTAAAGAACATGTTCTGGAATTAGCAAAGATGATTGCTCAGCTTTATGATGCACTGAAAACAGCTGAAAATTATATACCTTTAAAGGGGGAATTTATAGTATGTGAGTCATATCTCAAAAATTAAAAGGTCTGGTAAGGTGGCTCATGCCTGTAATCCCAGCACTTTGAGAGGCTGAGGCACGCAGATCATGAGGTCAGGAGTTCAAGACCAGCCTGGCCAACACGGTGAAACCCTGTCTCTACTAAAAATACAAAAATTGGCTGGGTGTGGTGGTGCACACCTGTTGTCCCAGGTACTCAGGAGGCTGAGGCAGGAGAATTGCTTAAACCCGGGAGACGAAGTTTGCAGTGAGCCGAGATCACACCTCTGCACTCCAGCCTGGGCAACAGAGTGATATTGATATTCCATCTCAAAAACAAAATCTCTATGGTCTGGCTCTGCTCTGATTTGAGCTCCTGTCATTCCCACCCCATCTCCCCATGCCCAGCCCTTCTAGACTTCAGTTCCTCATGTTTAATGAGCCCTTTTATTCCTCAGAGTCTTAGCAAATGCTGGGCTTGGCGGGGTGCGGTGGCTCACGCCTGTAATCCCAGCACTTTGGGAGGCCAAGGCAGGCAGATCACCAGGTCAGGAGATCGAGACCATCTTGGGTAAAATGATGATACCCCGTCTCTACTAAAACTACAAAAATTAGCTGGGCGTGGTGGCATGTGCCTCTAATCCCAGCTACTCAGGAGGCTGAGGCAGGAGAATTGCTTGAACCTGGGAGGCGGAGGTTGCAGTGAGCCGAGATCCCACCATTGCACTCCAGCCTGAGTGACAGAGCAAGACTCCATCTCAAAAAAAAAAAAAAAGAAAATGCCAGGCTTAGCTGATGCATCACCACCTCCAGGAAGCCTCCCTGGCCTTCTGCCTAGTTAGGACTGCTTTCGCCTTTAGTAGTGCCCCCAACCTAACACTTACCACCCTGGTAATTTCCTCAGGGTCTGGCCTCCTCACTCAACTCTATGCTCTACGAGGTCAGGGATCAGTGAGCTCCTTCACTGGTCTGTCTCCTGCCACCCGCACTGAAACAGAGGACACACAAATCCACTGGACAGGGAACACAGGGACCAGACTCAGCCTTGTGGCTCACAGAGGCCCGGCTGCTTTGAAACCAGCCCACCCTTCAGGGAAGGGAGGGGCATCTCATATGGGTCCATCCCAGCTAAGCGTTTTATTATTTACTCCAGATAATACATGTCCCTGATGCATCAAGCAACCACCTGACTTGTCTCTGAAGTGAATTTGGAAACTTCTTTCCTTGATTAAACATTCTGAGCCGTCTCAGATGTTGTTTGGGGTGGAACCAGGCACAGCTGTGATCCGCAGCCAGTTGTATTAATGTTTCCCAATGGCAACCAGCTAGTTGATCATGTTCCTGTTCCTTTTCACATAAAATAACAACCAAAACCGACTGCTGCCGCTTAAATATTGAACACCCACTATGATCTAGGAAATTTACAATTACTATCTCCAACCATCCTCCCGAACTCTGCCAGGACACACTTTACACATGGACAGAATTAGGAGATGAGTAACTTGGCAAAGTCACACACTAGTAAGTGTTAAAGAACTTTCTTGCCAGGCGAAGTGGCTCACTCCTGTAATCCCAGGACTTTGGAAGGCCAAGGCAGGTGGATCACCTAAGGTCAGGAGTTCGAGACCAGCCTGATCAACTGGTGAAACCCTGTCTCTACTAAAAATATAAAAAATTAGCTGGGAGTGGTGGTGGGCACCTGTAATCCCAGCTACTCAGGAGGCTGAAGTAGGAGAATCGCTTGAACCTGGGAGGTGGAGGTTGCAGTGAGTTGAGATCATGCCACTGAACTCGTTTTGTGATAACAGGCGTGGGCCACTGTACCTGGCCACCTTATTAAAGTTTTAAAAAGAGAAATAAGCATGGACACAATAAAAAGATCATATGCACTCTGAGGACTTGGAAACCGAGGTTGCAAGTCAGACACTTCAACTTGGATGAAGGATCTCTCCTCCACTGTTAATTTATGAACTTGGGCAAGACTAATAACCTTAAAATCTCGGCTGCTTCAGGTATCAACGACGAATGATCCCTGCCCTCTGCTTTCTACCTGGACCCCATTCTGACCTAAAAATGCCGTTCCTCATAATCCTCAAATGAGTTGCGAAACTTAAAAGTCAGGCAATTGTGACCTACAAATGTGCTACTGACTACTGACACCCTGTAGGGGAAAAAAGGGAAGGACGAATAGAGAGACTGATCACATGGGTTATATGCATTCTGGATCCCGGATCACCATACAACTAGCATTCTAACCTTAGAACTCGATCCCTCAACTGGCCGGGACCTAGCTCCCCTCAGAGACCATGAAAAACTGGCAGTTGACCGGCTCCTCCGAGCCTGCTGAGTTTTTTCTATGTGCCCAACCACAGCTCTCCTGGAGAACGAAAAACTGCTCTAGTATTCAGGTAAACCCTGAACCAAATGTTCTAATGCATTGAAGAGCCCTGGCGGGAGCCATGACACTGAATTAAGACAGTGGCTGTACTGGAAAGGACTATTTGTCCTTTCACATCCTTAAGTACCATCCTAGCTAACTCATGTAGAACTCATGGAAAACTCAGTAGAGACTAGTGAAACCCCGTCTCTACTGAAAATACAAAAAAAAAAAAAAAATTAGCCAGGTGCGGTGGCGTGCGCCTGTAGTCCCAGCTACTCGGAGGTTGAAGCAGGAGAAGCTCTTGAACACAGGAGGCAGAGGTTGCAGTGAGATGAGATCACGCCATTGCACTCCATCCTGGGAGACAGAGCAGGGCTCTGTCTCAAAAAAAAAAAAAAAAAAGAAAGAAAGAAAATACACTTAAAACAGATCCTGGGCCAGGATCAGTGGCTCATGCCTGTAATCCCAGCACTTTGGGAGGCCGATGCAGACAGATCATGAGGTCAGGAGTTCGAGACCAGCCTGGCCAACATGGTGAAATCCCATCTCTACTAAAAATAAAAAAATTAGCCAGTGTGGTGGCGGGCGCCGGTAATCCCAGCTACTTGGGAGGCTGAGGCAGGAGAATAGCTTGAATCTGGGAGGCAGAGGTTGCAGTGAGCCAAGATCATGCCATTGCACTCCAGCCTGGGCGACAGAGCAAGACTCCATTTCAAAAAAAACATAAAACAACAACAACAAAAAAAACGGCCTGGCATATGGCAAACGGAAAGTGAACGCTATCATTCTTTCAAAAACTTCTACCAAGAACTTACTAGTTTTATGGCTAAGGTTTGCTTCTCAACGTTTTCTTGATCATTGTTTTTATATAGGATCGTCTCTTTAGTGAATTTTTTTTTTAATCCCAGCAATGATAAACGTGATAGCTATAGTGAATTTTTTTTTTTTAAGAGACAGGGTCTCGCTATGTTGCCCAGGCTGGAGTGCAGTGGCTATTCACAGGCGCGATCCCACTACTGATGAGCACAGGAGTTTTGACCTGCTCTGTTTCCGACCTGGGCCGGTTCACCCCTCCTTAGGCAACCTGGTGGTCCCCCACTCCCGGGAGGTCACCATATTGATGCCGAACTTAGTGCAGACACCCTATCGGCATAGCGCACTACAGCCCAGAACTCCTGGACTCAAGAGATCCTCCAGCCTCAGCCTCCCGAATAGCTGGGACTACAGGCACGCGACACCGCGCCCGACTAGTGAATTTTTTTTTTACTTTTTTTAACCTCCCCCAAATCCGTGGCCCCAATTTGAAGTAATTTGCAAACTAAAGCTTCTATTTCAGAAAAAAAAGAAAAGAAAATAAAAGAAAAATTTGCAAACTATCGGGATGAATTTGCGGAAGGGTATATGTCTTTTCTTTTTCCATGGAAAACTCAGAATCACATCTCAAAACGTGTAGGCATTTTCCAGAACGCTTCATCCGCCGCCGTTAATCTCCCCCATCGAGGAAAGAGTTTGGGGAGCGAGCGCCTCGGGCTTCCCCGGAGGCGAGTTTTCCCCCCACCAGAGGAAGTTCGCCCAGCTCCGCCATTAACACGCGCGAGGGAAAATGGAGGCGCCTTGTCCTACTCGCGCGGCGGCTGCGCTCTGAGCGACCACTCCGGCCCGCGAGGCGCCTCTGGACGGATGAGGGAGGGGGAGGGAACCGGCGCTGCGCAGCGCCCCACCCCGCGCCTGAGCGCACTGCCGGCGAGCCCGGCTCCGGCCCTGAGAGTCCGTTCCAGACTGCTCCACACCACAAGCCGCTCCGCCGGCTTGCCGCGCTCCGTGCTTTCCCTCCAGCCCTTTGTGTCCTAGCGCGCGTCGGAAGGAACGCGGGAACGCGCGCCGTGCTGTGCGCCTGCGCAAGGGGCGGGCGGTGCGCCCTGCCTGGCGTCGAGAGTGGGCGCGGCTCCCGGCCGCTCCGCCCAGGCCCGCCTTCGCTCCGCCCCCCGCCCGCCATTTCGTGCTCCAGCGCGTCACCTGGGCCCGACGCGCGCGCGGCCTCCGCGTGATGGACGCCCGGAAGCCGGCACAACAAAGGCTCAAACGCGGGGATTTTGCTGGTTGCAGGTCTTTCCGCTGCCCGCGGAGCGAAGATGGCGCCTGCGGTCTGCGGCGGTGCCCATGTATGGGGGAGAAATGGGCGTCTGTACCTCCTCCAGAAGGGTCAGCGGGCTGGCCTCGGGGGTGTGCACGGCCTCGTGTGTGCAGAACCCTGTGGCGTGTGCCTATGCACAACCTCTGACGTGTGCACATGCCCTAGCTTGCACTCCCTGGCACGCACACGTACACTCTGGTATGCACGAACCCGCGAGTTTCCACGTATTCATGTGTACCCGACGTCGAGGAAGTACTTGGACCTGAGAATGTCCGCATTTGTGTTTGCACAGGTCCAGGTGTGCACGGACACGTGTGTTCGGGAATCTGGTGGTTCGCAGGAGCCGGTGTTTGCGTCCCGGGGATGTGCGTGGACCCCTGAGTGCAAGCCCCCGCCTCCGCTGCCTATTTCCGGCCTGTTTTGGATTCATTTGCACTTGGCGAGTTTACATGCAAAGCATAACCTACCCGCCACCCCAAGCAACTTTGAACCTTTTCTTTGTTCTTTCTTCGCTGACGTATGGGCTCCTGCCATGGTGGACCCAGTTTTGCACTTGGGGGCACGCGGTGACTCGGAGTTTGAGGCCAGTGGGAGAAACACCAAGAAATAGGCAGTTAAGGGCATCCTGAGGCTGCTGTGAAGGAGGCACATGGCTCGCCAATGACCGGAAAAGTGGCTTAGGGGAAGGGGCCTGGGGGAAGCCATGAGCCGAGACCACGGCCTGGGGTAGCAGGAATGGTGTAACGGCCCAGGACTGTTGAGGGAGGCATTCAGTCTCATTTGAGAGGGCGATGGGTGGAAGCAGAGGGGCAGGTGATGGAGAGGAGAGTGTGTGGGGAAAGGAACCTGTTGGTTAGGCTCAGGGCAGGCGTCTGAAGTGAGGGCTCGTAGGGATGGCCTCCCCAGGGAGCAGCGGGGAGAAGTAGCTGGGGTCTGGGGGTAGGGCCCATATGCCCCGCTGTTAACACCTTCTGGGGCTGCTGTTCCTTGTGGCTTCTGTGTGCAGCATGGGCCTCTTCCCGAGAGAAAGACTCGGACTGCAGGCTACAGCCCTGCACTGCTATTAAAGGCCTGGGCAGGTGGCCTGCATAAGAACAGTATCTCTGGCCGGGCGCGGTGGCTTACGCCTGTAATCCCAGCACTTTGGGAGGCCGAGGCAGGTGGATCACGAGGTAAGAAGATTGAGACCATCCTGGCCAACATGGTGAAACCATGTCTCTGTTTTTTTTTTTAAGGTGGGGTTTCACCATGATGGCCAGGCTGGTCTTGAACTCCTGACCTCAGGTGATCCACCCACCTCGGCCTCCCAAAGTGCTACGATTACAGGTGTGAGCCACCGCGCCCGGCCGAAACCACGTCTTTAAAACACACACACACACAAAAACCGTACCTCTGGTGATGGAGATAGAGGGAGACGCGGAGACACAGAGGACCCATCCCAGACACGCAGGGTGGCAAGCATCGGAGCTGGAGTGACTGCCGAGGTCCCTGGTGTGGCCCTCCTGGTGTGCCTCAGAGAGCAGCCTAGTCTCCCCCTTTTTTTTTTTGAGCTGGAGTGCAGTGGCACCGTGTCAGCTCACTGCAACCTCCGTCTCCCAGGTTCAAGCGGTTCAACTGCCTCAGTCTCCCAAGTAGCTGGGATTACAGGCGCTCACCACCACACCCGGCTGATTTTCGTATTTTTAGTAGAGACAGGGTTTCACCATGTTGGCCAGGCTGGTCTCAAACTCCTGACCTCTGGTGAGCCAACCGCTTCAGCCTCCCAAAGTGCTGGGATTACAGGCATGGGCCACTGCACCTGGCCCGTCCTGTCTTTATGGTTACAGATACTCTCCAGTCATGCTCAGGGAAACCTCTCCCGTGAGGTGTCTACCTTCCCATTGAGAATCCCTCCTTCAGCCCTTTGGAACATGTCTCATAAGGAACTGGGAGCACTTCACTCACTTTGCAAGACAGCCTTTTTGCTGTAGGCCAGATCTTTTTTCTTTTTCTGTTTTTTGGAGAGAGTCTCGTTCTGTAAGCCCAGGCTGGAGTGCTGTGGTATGATCTCAGCTCACTGCAACCTCCGCCACCTGAGTTCAAGGGATTCTCATGCCTCAGCCTCCTGAGCAGCTGGGATTACAGGCACACACCACCAAGCCTGGCTAATTTTTGTATTTTTAGTTGAGATGGGATTTCACCATGTTGGCCAGGCTGGTCTCGAGCTCCTGGCCTCAAGTGATCCACCCGCCTCAGCCTCCCAAAGTGCTGGGATTACAGGCGTGGGCCAGTGTGCCTGTCCTAGGCCAGATCTTTTTTTTTTTCTAATCTGAAATGAAGGCTTTTTTGTTCAGCCCCTCAAAAGACACTTTTTTTTTTTTTTGAGATGGAGTCTTGATTTGTTGTCCAGGCTGGAATGCAGTGGTGTGATTTTGGGATTACAGCCAGATGCCACCACACCTGGCTAATTTTTTGTATTTTAAGTAGAGATGGGGTTTCGTTGGCCAAGCTGATCTTGAACTCCTGACCTCAGGTCATAGGCCCGCCTCAGCCTCCCAACGTGCTAGGATTACAGGCCTGTGCCACCTTGCCCAGCCTAGGCCAGATCTTTTTTTTATCTGAAATGAAGCCTTTTTTTGGTCCCCCAGAAGATACTTTCTAAGCACATGCTCTGTTAGGCCTGTGTCTGGACTAGGGATAGAGCCACAGAGCAGTTTCTGCCTCTAAGGAACGTACAGAACCAAGTCCTGGGACACAAGGGTCCAAAAGCCAACAAACAGCTTCTTTCACTCGATGCAGTGATGTGGAAAGTCTGCGCACCGGGGCCTGCCTTCACCCCCTCAACCCTGTGCATCTTGAATTTAAACAGAGAAGGTGGGGATTGGATGGCGGCAGGCCCTTCTCCCCACCGAAGGAGTGACCTTGCTAGGCACTGCCTTCCTCTTCCCAGGCTTGGGCATGGTCCCCAGCCCCTGCTTCTGGGAGTAGGGCAGAGTTGACTGCCGTCCCTGGGACACCAGTTGGGACCCTCCTCAGAAGGAGATGGGGGACTCTCGGTGCAGGGTAGTCTGTGCGGAGGCCATGGTAGGGCCATCCCACTGACCTCCCTCAGCCCCATATCTGGCAGCCGTGCCCACCTGGGAGGTGGGGCAAGGGAGCCAGTGTCTAGCCATCTAGCCTTGGTTCCCTCGCACTCAGGCCTCAGGACAGGTTGTGGCACTTTTATCCACCAGCAGGGCCAAGGGCAGGAGCCCTGAGGGCACCAATTCTGAGACCTGCTCTAAACAAGGTCTGCATCCTTGGAAGTAGGTGAGCTGGTCTCGCCTCCTGCAGAACAGGCAGGTTTCTTACTTTCCCAGAAGACCCCAGCACCTGGGTGATGTCCTCTCCCTCAAAGGCCCTCTCCTTCAGCACAGGGCTCCAGAGGCAGCTCCCCAGCCTGCCCCACTCCTGAGCAGGGGGCCGGAGCTGCCCCCTCTGAATGCCGCGCTAGGCAAGGGGTCTGCGCCCAGGAAACACCTGGTGGGAAATTCTCCTACCCTCAAGAGTAAACAACAGGGACCTAGAAGATGCCACTGTCCTCGGCGTCTGACCTCCAAAGGAGCCACATTCAAGAGAAGGGGTTCCCTAGAGAAATGAGACGGCAGAAGAATAAATGCCACCCTGTGCCTGCTGACTTCCTGCAGAGGTCTGTGGGCTCGCGTAAATAATTTAATGGAAAACTCCAGAAGGAAGGCAGCCCATGGGAGCCTGGCCTTGCCCGCCAGAAAGCAGGTTATAAAATGTTTCCACTGTTAGCGGTGGCTGGGGAGAGTCAGGATGCCTAGTTACAGCCCTGAGAAGGAAGGCTGTCCTGGGCTCCCGGGAACCGCTGGGCTGGGCAGGTGGGAATTCTTAGGGAGCAGATTCCAGCCACCCCCGGCTCCTAGACTCCTGGGTGTGGTAGCTCCAAGATCTCAAAGCCTGATCTCCCAGTCTGACTGTCCCTGATGTGTCCT
This sequence comes from Cheracebus regulus, assembly GCA_963574635.1. Lineage (NCBI taxonomy): Eukaryota > Metazoa > Chordata > Mammalia > Primates > Pitheciidae > Cheracebus > Cheracebus regulus. The sequence continues at coordinate 36,878 of CAUYQU010077139.1, forward strand.
ACCCTCCCTCCCCCTCCCCAAGCAGCTTGCCTTGCAGGGGAGTAAGGGGAGAAGATTTCCGGCCAGGCAGGCACAGCCAGGAAGGGTGTCCCCTGAGGCAGCGCAGCAGGAGGACCACCGAGAGTGGCCCACACGCCCTGCATCCGGCCCTCTCCCCGCCTAGTCCTCCGCTGAGGCCTGGGGTGAGTCGGAGGCTGGGCTGATTCCCCACCCCAGGCCTCTGGGCAGTTCCTCCTGGGTCCAACTGCCCCAGTCCAGGTCATCTGGGAGGCAGCCTGGGCGGAGAGAGAGAGGGAGGGAGGGTGTGGAGCCACTGCCCGGCCCCCAAGGCACAAACATTTCCTTATGTGGTGGCTCTGAGTGCCCGGGTTGGCGCCCTAGAGGCTGCTGGGGAGGGCCGGACACACCCTGGGTGATTGCAGAAGCAGAACCCCTTGCAGCTGGATCTTGGCCTCATCTTGTGGAGGAAAGGACCCCCACCCCCCTGCCCTTTATCCTCTGGAGTGGCCCACAGTCCCCTAGGAGGAAGTGGTCACTGCTTCTCTATGGGATGTTTCCCTGAATTCCCCCTGTGTTTGTGGGAGACCCTGTGAGATCAGAGGTACGGCAGAGACCCCAGGCCCGGACAGGAAGGGGTGAAGGGTGGGCTGGCCGGCCCCTAGCCTCAGGGTGTGCCTCCTCACCGGGCCGGCCCCGGCGGGGCCCGGCCCGGGCGCGCGGGCGGCCGGGGGGGGGGGGGGGGGGGCGGGGGGGGGGGGGGGGGGGGGGGGGGGGGGGGGGGGGGGGGGGGGGGGGGGGGGGGGGGGGGGGGGGGGGGGCGGGGGGGCAGGGTCACCACCTTCTCC
>CAUYQU010077141.1:0-36357 GCA_963574635.1 Cheracebus regulus
AAGAGAGAAAGATACTTCTAGATGAGACTGGATGGGCGCGGTGGCTCATGCCTATAATCCCAGCACTTTGGGAGGCCGAAGAGGGTGGATCACGAGGTCAAGAGATCGAGACCATCCTGGTCAACATGGTGAAACCCCATCGCTACTAAAAATAGAAAAATTAACTGGGCATGGTGGCATGCGCCTGTAGCCCTAGCTACTCGGGAGGCTGAGGTAGGAGAATTGCTTGAACCCAGGAGGTGGAGGTTGTGGTGAGCCGAGATCGCGCCATTGCACTCCAGCCTAGGTAACAAGAGTGAAACTCCGTCTCAAAAAAAAAAAGAAAAAAAAGAAAAAAAAAAAGTTGAGACAGCCTGTGTGCATTCAAAGAGGAGACAGTAGCTTCAGATTGGTCTCCTTCCTCCATGAAGCTCATCTCAAACTAGATTCTTAAGTGTCCTTTTCGAATCTTATTATCTTTACTTTATTAACATTCTGCCATGATCACTTTTTTTCTTTTGTGTTACCTCAATTGATGTCTGTGTTACTTGAGATGGAAGAGTCTTGGTTAGAATTGAGAGGCTTTGAGAGGTAATTGAAAATATCCACAATTATTTCTCTCTGTACAATCCATGAAGCAGGACCCCTTTCTTGGAGCCTGATCAATATTTGAAAAATCTTGAAAGTTGATTATATATCCATTTAAAGAATGATTTATTATTATTATTAATCTAGAATAAGTAATTTGTTATCCCTCTTGCATTCTGCAATCGCAAGGTGGCAGATAAGTAGAGGAGAGCTAGACGAACAGTGCCTATTTGATCTGGCATGGTCTTATTCCTTTGGTAATGAAAATATTTAAATTTTTAGGGATCTAAAAAGTAGGGTAGAAGACTGAGCTTGAAGGTTACAAATTTCCAGTTCCAGATACTATGTTCTTGCCTTGATATTATAATTTAGGAATATCTGAGGTTCTCTTGTTCTATTTGTATATATAGGATAAACCCAGATGAGGGCTGGAGTCATCACCTTTCACTGTGAAGGATTGATATAAGTCAGGGTCTGGAAATAAGCCTAAATTTTTAAATAGAAAGATGAAAGTTTCTGGGACCTGGAAATAATTATGTCCTGCTACAACAGTATTAGAATTGGGGATATACTTTAGGAGGTTTGGCATCAATCAGTGACAAAACATTTGCAAACCTTGGGAAACGATAATATATATTCAGAAATCATGGCATTTAACTTAATCAGTAGGCAAATATAGAGGAGAGAGGGAGAATTATAGAGAAAGTAGATATAAAGGGAAGGAAGGAGAGTTGGAGAAAGATAAACAAATATGAAAAAACCCAGACAGAGGAGCAAGTAGCTGCTTCAATTCATGAAGAGATTTCTGTCCTAGTTCCAGGTTACATATGACTTAGTTGTACTTCGTTTTGATGAGGTTATGATATTATTATAACAAGCATTTTTTTCCCTCAACTAGTTTAACTGGATTTCTCATCTTTGCAACCAAACACACACACACACACACACAAACACATGCGCGCGCGCTTACACCTGTATACATACATTCATTTTCTAAGTGTTTCAAGAAAACCTGTTATGTGTAACAAAGCTCATGTACTCTCCGCAGAGGGTATGAAGATAAACAAAATAAGAATTTAATTCTGTTTGGTATGTTTTGCTATAGCCAAGATAAACCCCAAAGGTGTATTTGTTCTTTTCTTTTTGTTTCATAAAAGATGAGTTTATAGAGAACCCATGTTCTCTGGGGATTTTTAGAGAAGCAATAACAAGACAATTTCCAATCTGGAGAAGTTTCAGTCCAGCAATGGAGGTTCACAGTCTGGCAAACCCTGGAAGGTTCTGCTTTGGTTTGGAAACACCTCTGCCATTGGATAAATTCATCAAGCTGTGGGTTGCCTAGAGTTAGTAGTGTCTGCTTTTAGTGTCAGTATTTCATGTGTCAGCACCCTTTCCTCCATCCTCCACCCACCCCCCACCACCATCATTATAGTGTTAGATTTCTTATTCATTAATTACGTGTGTAAAGGAATCCATCATCAACCCTGAATTCTTTATCAGGGATTGTTTTGTCTGTGAAGAGACCAAATTCTCTTGCACAGGGTCACCTTTAAAAAGGTTATTAAAGATGAACCAAGTGTATGATTTCTTGGTAAAATTTTAGCTAAAGTATAAAATGCAAGCATATTCCTTTGTGCAATTGAGATAAACATACTTGAATACTCTTTCCAGAAATCTAATCAAATGGAGAGTTCTAACCTTGGCCAAGTTTTCTAAAACAATAAACTCCATGGACCTACATCTTTGTACATTGTTAGCAGCTGAAAACATAATATTGTAGTGTGTTAAGGCTAGAATCACAAAATATTTTGAAATAGTTCAGGAGACCTGGCTATGCTTGAATAACTCTGCAAAAAAAATCAGTCCTGCATGCATTTATTGACTTCCTACATGCATTTTGCTGACACTGTGCTGGCATTTGAAAATAATTTACACTATAATTCTAAATGAGAAGAGACAAAAAGTTAGATAGTGAAGATTCAGTCCTCTAGTAAACTTTAATCTAAAAGTTTCAAAAAACAAAGGTATAGTAGGTCAGAACTCTCAGAGATATGGCCATTCATACAAGCACTGTTTGTCAGATAATGGATGCATGTTGTAGATCCTCAATGAATACATTGATTTGTGATGGGAATTCATTTAAGTTCCTGGATTTCTTATTTTTAAAAGGAGTCAGAATCTCACAGCAATGAATATTGTGAGAATCTAATTTCAAAAATGATTAAGACAATTCTAAGAGAAATATACAGTACCAAATTTATAAGGTATCACTTTTGTTCTCACTATGTTTGTATTTTAACCCCTAGAAGGAAAGATGTCATCTAAGCTGATACCCCTACAATGTGGAACATGGTTAGTGTTAAGTACCAAACCATCATATAAACTAATTAACATTTAAACTAGGGACAGGGAAGCGTAAAGGTGGGGTTTCAGAAAGAAGGAACTAAATCGTTCTCCAAATAAGTTTACCTAGCAGCAGGTGTATCCACCTGAGTTACAAATGACTGAAAATAGTACATCCTGTGAAAGCATTAATCTTATGTTACAGTAGCATTGCCAAGCAAAATTCGAATAACATTTTCAAGGAAAATGATACAACCGATGACAGAAAAATGTGTGGTATGATGCAGAAGTTAATGCAATCTCCTTGCTTTTTGTGCTTTTGGATTTCAGACACACTCAGATTGAACCTCCACCATTAAAAAGTCATCTTGTTCTCTTCAAAGGTACCCGTGGGACCTCAGTAACCCTTTTTCTGTTTCTATGTACCTTTCCTCTGGCCTACTCCTCAGGCCATGAGCCATAGCACAGTGCTATGACTGCATCTGCAGCAGTTTTAGGAGAGGCTCAGAAATGATGGAAATGATTGGCATCACTACTAGTTCTTCCACAGTTATAGAATTTCAAATCTTTTTTTTTCTTTAAAAGTTCTGAAATGAGCCTCAAAGGCACAATTTAGAACCAATTTCTTCATTCATATTAGATTGCCTACATCTCTCATTTTGACCAAAAAAGCCTCTAAATATACAGAACATTAATATTTCTTTAAAAGGCATGGGTTTATAAAAATAAGCCCTAATTTCCCACAGGTAGTATACCCTGTGCAGTACACACACACACACACACACACACACAATCAATTATTTGAATGAACACTCTGCATTTACAAAATAATTCAGAAACTAAAATAAAATAATTTAAGAGTTCTTGTCAAGATTGGTGCTGAATATTTTCCATTTGTCGTTCCAGACCCACTCTGCTGCTCCAGATCCCTACACTGGGCTACAGGAGGCTGAGCTGAGTGGACCACTTTACCTAAACTTCCTGTCCCCTGGCTTCAGTTGGCTTCAATTCATTAAGGGAAACAGTAGAAAAAGGAAGGAGGGAGAAGCAAGAGGTGTCTGAGTTGATTTCTTGGGTCCCTCCCCTTAGAAGACACTGCAAGCAGACTGAATCCCCTTAATGAAGGCCAGGGTTTCCACCAAGCAGTCTTCCCCAGGCAAACACCTTGCTACTCCTTCCCTTTGACTCTAAAGGCAGGGAAAGTAACAGCTCCTCTCCTTGTGAGCCCTAGGGTGCTGCACTGTCTCATTTTGGTTTTCCTTCTGTGGCCTTGAACAGAGACAAAAACTTAGGCAAAAACATAGAGTGAATTAAACTCAGTGGAGTCAGGAATTTCTGTCTGTTTTGTTCAGGGTTTAGAAAAGTACCCAGCAGAAAGTCTGCACTCCGCCAGTATTTGTTGAATTAATTACTGTACATTTACATTTTTATTACATTATAATTGTTAAGTAGATAAAGACAATATTTGTGATTTGCCAACATAAGAATTAACAATGAATTCCTACATGCATTCCAAAATCCCAGTCACGTTGTCTTTTTTTTTTTTTTTTTTTTGAGATGGAGTCTGGCTCTGTCCCTGAGACTGAAGTGGAATGGTACGATCTTTGCTCACTGCAACCTCTGCCTCCCAAGTTTAACTGATTCTCCTGCCTCAGCCTCCAGAGAAACTGGAATTACAGGCACATGCCACCAAAGCTGGCTTATTTTTTGCGTTTTTAGTAGAGATAGGGTTTCACCATGTTGGCCAGGCTAGTCTCAAACTCCTGATCTCAAGTAATCCACCCACCTTGGCCTCTCAAAGTGCTGGGATTACAGGCATGAGCCACTGCGCCCAGCCACATTCATTTTTATTGTATGTACTTGAGTGTTGCTACCAATGTATGTATAAAAATATTTTAATGAGTGAGACTGACACTGGCAGTGCTCTTAAGAAATAACAGAGAAAAGATGTTCACTACTTAAAGACAGAATTTAACTTTGTAGGTAGGAGATAGCTCATGCTTTCTCTTTCAGCTCTCCCAAAATAAACATGCCCACTTGTATAATCCCTTACTTAATATAATTTATTCAGTCCCCACTAGGTGTGTGCACTGATCTAGAAGCTAGGGTATAATAATGAATTAGCTAGACCCTGCCCCTTCTATCTGGAGTAGATGGAGTACTGAATATTACTAAGCCCATGAAAGGGATTATCTTATCCAAATGTTAAGATCCTTTTTTTTTGAGATGGAGTTTTGCTCTTGTTGCCCAGGCTGTAGTGTGCAATGATGCAATCTCGGCTCACTGCAACCTTGGCCTCCCAGGTTCAAGGGATTCTCGTGCCTCAGCCTCCCGAGTAGCTGGGATTAAAGGCACTTGCCACCGCACAGATAATTCTTGTATTTTTAGTAGAGACAGGGTTTCACCAAGTTGGCCAGCCTGGTCTAGAACTTTTGACCTCAGGTGATCCACCCACCTTGGCCTCCCAAAGTACTGGGATTACAGGTGTGAGCCACTGAGCTCAGCCGAAGACTTTTTAACATGAGAGCTGAGAGATAAGAAGGTATCAGCCAGTGATAGGTGACACCGCAGCCAGGGAGAGAGAAGGGTGCTTCAGGAAGAGGAAACACAAGCATGCACAAGGGCCTGAAGAGTGAAAGCATGATCCACTCAGGCAACTGGAAAGTTCATTATGGCGGAAACACAGTATTTGAAAAAGTAATTATTGAGAAATAAAGAACGAGAATTAAACAGTCAGATTATGAAAAAGTTTACACAGAATTTTAGGGAGTTGAGATTTCATGTCAATTAAGCACTCATAGAACGGGACAGAGGGCAGGTAAGGAAAATAATTAGTGTTCTCCTTTACTCCAAAATATAAAACACACACACACACACACACACACACACACACACACACACACACACAATTTTGTATCTCTCAGTAAGAGAAGCTAAGAGTCGAAAGAGTTACTGCTAAGTTATGATTCTCTCATTGATATTCTTTGACATGCTTAAATAACAACTATGACAAAACAGCAATTATTTTGTGTTTATTATGTTATAGTACTATTCTAAAAACTTTATGCCTGTGATATCCTTTAACACTCAGGATAACTCCATAATCATATGGGGTGATTACTATTATTATCTGAAACTTATAGATAAGGAAAACTGAGCCACAGGGAAGTAAGTGACTTGCTCAAGGACATATAGTTAGTAGGTGGTAAAGGTTTTTTCAAAAAGGGGAATAATTGCTGTTCCTTACCTTTTATACAGGGAGGTTGGGAAAAGACCAGGAAACAACATTAATATCAAACAAATGATAAAGGCTATGCTGATGAGCTTGCTTTATAAAAAGCAACTAATTGTACATGCACCTTATGCTATGGCATAGAGACCAAGTTTAGCACATGGATGAATAAAGCAGGTTGAAACCAGTGTAATCACAAACACAGCAATCAATTGCTTTTATGTAGGGAAAATTTAACAATTTTTTTTAAGTCAAGGGAGCTATAGAAACTAAAAAAAGGAAACTTGAATTGAAACAGATCAGGAACCAGTAAGTCAAAGCAATGCCTTTGCCTCCATTTTCCTAAATTAAGCATAAAGTTATACCTTAATTTATATTTCCATATTGGAATGTTTAAGAATTATGCATCAGACAACCATTTGAAAATAGTCTGTACTATCATTCTAAATGAGACAGGACAAAAAGTTGTTTGAGTCAAATTTATAAATCTAGTTTTAATAGAAGAAATAATTTATTTTTAAGAAAAATAAGCTCTGGTTGTCTGACACCAGCAGATGGCACCCTAACAAAATAATTTGTGTGGCATACGTGAACTTTTTACAGCCCTCTGTACCCTCAAATACCAGTCAAGTTCACTGTGTCCAGATAGTCAGGGTAGGAAAGAGAACAAACAAAGTCAAGACTTCCTTTTTTCAAACCAAATAATTTTTATTTGGGGAGGAGAGAGTAGAAAAATAATTTTCTATATTAGTGTTCATTTTGTGAATACCTAGTTAGCTTAAATCACTGTTGTAGGAAAATTCCCTATAAATATGCATAAAAATCCAACTATAAAAAATAACATGACTACATTAAAAGGAATAAAATAGGTGGATCCGTATATTTTCCAGCACCTTTCCCCCACCCCCCCAATAAAAGGATGTTAGAGAAATAAATATTCTTTCTGAATGCTTCAATTGTCAGACGACACAATGCTGGAGATTTTTAAAAAACAGTTTGAGAAGAACTTAAAAAAGTTTGCATTAACACTACTGCCACAATACCCATTTCCATTTCAGGCCTATTCAGTTTGAATTGTTCAAATTAGATAATGAGTGTTTGAATTCCACCCTCTTCCCTTCTTCCCCTCTCTGCTATTCTTGTGGTTATTCTTATTTTTAAAGTAAGTACAGGATACTATATCAAGATCATGAATAAGTGAGTCTACAAGAGATGAGTATGGTCCTGTTTTGGAGAGAGTCGGGGCTACCACTGTTTCTTTCTTCTCCTTTTTGTCTCCTCTTGCTTAATTCTAGGTGCAGTCATGTGCCATCTGATGAATAACATCTTGGTCAACTACTGACCACATATACTACAATGGTCCCATAAAATTATATCATATTTTTACTGTACCTTTTCTATTTTTAGCTATGTTTAGATAACAAAACCATTAACATTACAATTTCCTATAGTATTCAGTGCAGTAACATTGGCTATTTCATATAGCCTAGATGTGTCATAGGCTACACCATCTAGACTCGGGTGAGTACACACTATGATGTTCCCACAAGGATGAAATCACCCAGTGACGCACTTCTCAGAACATTCTTGTCGTTAGGTGATGCACTGACTATATTTGATTTAAGAAATCAGCCAGATTTGGCCGGTGCAGTGGCTCATGCATGTAATCCCAGCACTTTGGGAGACTGAGGCGGACAGATCACTTTATGTAAGGAGTTTGAGACCAGCTTGACCAACATGGTGAAACCTTGTCTCTACTAAAAATACAAAAATTAGCTGGGTGTATGGGCATACTGGTAGGTCTCTGTTATCTCAGCTACTCTGGAGGCTGAGGAATGAGAATTGCTTGCACCGGGGGGTGGAGGTTGCAGTGAGCCAAGATCATGCCATTGCACTCTAGCCTGGGCAACAGAGTGAGACTCTGTCTCAGAAAAAAAAAAAAGCAACAAAGGAAAAGAAAGATAGAAATCAGCCAGATTTGCAGTTTTCTATCATTATTTTTTTTTGAGATGGAGTCTCGCTCTTTCCACCCGGATTGAAGTGCAATGGTGCAATCTCACTGCAACTTCCACCTCCCAGGTTCAAGAGATTCTCCTGCCTGAGTTTCCTGAGTAGCTGGGATTACAGGCACCTGCCACCACATCCAGCTAATTTTGTTGGTACATTTAGTAGAGACTAATTTAGGGTTTCGCCATGTTGGCCAGGATGGCCTGGAACTCCTGACCTCAGGTGATCCGCCCACCTTGGACTCCCAAAATGCTGGGATTACAGGAAAAAACCACTGTGCCTGGCCAATTTTCCTATTATTTCTATTATTTTCTTATTTCTGAGGAGTAATGACCCAAGTTACTAGCCCTTTTTAAAATTAAGCCTTCTCATCTACTTCCCTCTTCTAACAAATAATTCTTATCTTCTGAAGAGATACCAGTTTGTAATTAACTTTCCAGGAAACTGTAAGAAATGAACTAAACATTGGCATAAAAACTACCCAGGATCCAGGATCCAAGATGAGCCTTCACTCTGAGATGGAATCTCCAGATATAAGGCAGCAGCAAAAGGCAGCATCCACAAGCAATCCACATTCGTGGTATACTAGCTGCAGAGAAAGAAGAAAGACAAGGACGACTGGGGACGGCTGATTCCCGCAGCAGACATGAGATGTGCCAAGTGGTGAAGATCTTAATGATGCAAAAGGAAACTGCAGCTTCCCGTAAAAAAGGCTGAAATCAAATATATAATTTTATTTTCTTGATGACCTTGAACGAGAAAAGAGAAAGAATAGATAGCCCAGCTGGCTATTTTAGAGATAAGAGTATGTATGGGAGAAATTAGGGTGATTTTCTTTCTGAGAAGACAGAATGGCTACTGGAGGCAAAGCCTTGTCCCAGTGAAGAAGGAAGCTGTTTCCCCAAAGCTTCGGGAAACAAGTAAAACCAGTGCTTTGTAAATGAAATACATGATGAAGGCAATGAAGCTCAATGCCTGCCTTCAGAAAACTATCAAGTTTACAAACAAGGATGGTTAACATGTATTGACCACAACATACAACTTAAGCAGACTTCTACACTTCCTACATTAATGAATTAATTGTGTATAACAATCCTATGATCTTCTTGCTCTTGCACATACATTTTAAAGCTGAGGACTCTGTAGCACAGATCTACTCCAAATCACTCAGGTGTTCTAGGCCCACTTTCAACCACTAATGCATACCACCTCTCTAATAATTATCTGGGAAAATTTGGTAAGTACAAAGTTTTTTCCCGGGAGAAGTCAATACCTTACTCCTATTACCACTGTCTGAATAAAGATGAAGAAAGACTGGGCTTTCATAAAGCAAAAAAAGAAGGTATTTTTCTTTCCTTAATTTTGCACAACAGAACTTTTTGGGTTGATGACAAAGCTCAAAATTACCACAATTTTACACCGCCTGAAAATGTGGGTGAGGTGTCCTTCCTTCAGAGTGCCTGGTCAGCATAACTGATTATCAGCAATCTGCAGGAAGGGCAAGTTCCCATTCCTCGCCAGAACAATGTCAAGGGTAGGAGGCATGGAGAGAAAGGTAATAGCAGGTAAAGATTGAATAAAGGACAGCAGTGCTTTCAATAAATTCAGGAAGGCTGTTTTGGAAACACTGCAAAGGAGTAGTCAGCAGGGGAACACATCAAGATGGTTTCAAGCAAATGAGAGGGGCCTCAAGACGTCTCTCTCTACCCAAAGAGACCCTTTCCTGGGGATAAGAGAGAAGTTCTATTAGATTGGAGTCTCCCACACTCTTGACAATTAGTCTAGCATTCTAAAGTTAGAATCATGTCTGAAGACTCCTTGGTCAAATGTCAAGTTGTGGGTGCCAGTTGCGAGTCTGCTCTTCCAGTAGAAAGGCATAATAGCGCTCATGGAATACTGCTCAGCCGTAAAAAAGAATGAAATCCTGTCTTTTGAAGCAACGTGGATTGACCTGGAAGTCATTATCTTAAGTGAAATAACCTAGAAACAGAAAGTCAAACGCTCTATGTTCTCACTTAGAAGCGGGAGTTAGATAATGTGTACACATTGTCATAGAGAGTGGAATGATCCACATTGGAGAGAAGCAAGGATAAGAGGGATGGAGACAAGAGACATTGCAGGCAAGGGTAGGAGCAGATGTGGATGAACAATTACTTAATAGGTACCATGTGCACAATTCAGGTGATGGTTACACTGAAAACCCAGACTGTGTCCCATATCCGTGTAATTGCACTTGTACTCTCTAAATCTATTAAACCATTTTTAAAAAGACTTAATGATGGCTGGCCCTGCCAACTAACTCCTTGATGAAAAAGGAGCAGCTCAAACCCATTTACCTTTCTTTCCTTCTTGGGATTCCACAATGGAGATGGTTCCAGGGTCCTTACCTACTATCTTTTCTCACTCACTTCCCATCAGCCCAATTTGTTTTTCCACTTTATACTAAAGAACTCCAAAGAGAGAAGCTAACAAAACCCATTAAAGGTAAAAGTTCAGTAACTACAGTCATTAGCTTCTCTGAAGTTATTTTCCCCCTTCTGTGTGTTATCACCATCAAGGCTAGGCTGATGTTTAGCAAAGAGCACCTGTCAAAACAAAAGAAGAGTTTCACACCTCACAATTTTAAGCCCCAGGTAAGGAACTCAGCCTGGTGGATCGGCAAAGAGGAAGACAAGAAACCTGAAACTCAGGGACTTGAAGTAGAGTTAAATGAGTTTCCTCTGGGTACCAACAGGCTTTTGTTTAACACGATTAAATCCTCTTTGTTTCATTACAGACATCAATGTGAAAACAAACAGTGTGATCAAGATAAAGGCCTGGAGGAGCATTCTGTTTCTCTTTCTCGCTCTTTTTCTTGGAGAACTATCACCACCTCTCAGTGGAAAGGCTTAACGGAACTTTCCTGGCTCACAGAAAATTGATGAGCTGAGTAGAGCAGGTGCACAAGAAAGCTTTGAGCTGTGGGGTTAGGGAATGGAAAAAGTGTGAAGCACTTATGTCCATGACCAGATCGGGTGATAAGAGGACTGGCTTCCTTTGCTATCTAATTAATCGTCTCTCTTTTCAAAACAAGTCTTTGATTTCAAGAAGCACCTGCAGAAGGTAAGAATGATTCCTAGTGAAACGTTAACAACCCAGAAGTCCATATTGGGGTTGGGAGTGTAGAGTCGGGGGACAAGGAAGATGGAGGTGGAGGAAGGAGAAGTTACAGCCAGGGACCAAAACAAAAAAATACCAACCAGTCAAGAGACAGCAGTCAGTTGAATCCTATCAGGGATGTGACAAAACTGAAACTAGTGTGCTTTTCCAAAGCAATTCTTTCTATATTATTCAATTGCTTATTTCATTGCTTTTAGACAACACTAACTCTTCTTCCTAAACAAAACATGGACATTGTCAGCATAACAGCTATGCTGAACCGACAGAAGCTGGGGTCATCCATATACACATTTTAATTACCTCTTTTCAGTCAGGAACATCATTAGAAGTTTATTATTACCAGCCACTATCTTGTGATCTTAATTGGCTTCCTTCACAGACGACACCCTGAAGCCAATGCAGAAGCTCTGGCAGCCTCCCAGAGATAGTGACCAGATTGGTGGCACTTTACACTGATACTGTCTTCACCTGAATAACAACCATCGGGTTAAGTTTTAATGCTAGGCATGAGGTGGAAGCTTCTTTTAACACCTGTATGCAGAGATGTTCCTGATTCAGTGGTGTTGAAACACACACTGAGAGGCAGTGACTTTTCACACACCTTTGTTAGGGTTATAAAGAAATTACCAATATGGAGGAAAGGGATGCACCAAGCAGCCAGTTATTCCCTGTGGCTCTCTTGGAGTCTGGTAAGAAACGAAAAAAAATGCTTACCAAATCTGGATATGTCAGCTCTCAAATTAAATCTGCAGCATGGGCCATAGTTATCTGGCTGTTTGCTACTCAGAAAGTGTGGAAACACCCTTAAATGAATAGTTTGCATTGGACCTGAATCAATAATAGTTATTAAATTAGTTTCCAAGGGGGTCTTAGGGATAATGGCAAATTTTGAGGCAAGGGGAAAAAGGGAATGATTCATGAAATAAACATACTGTGACATTTCATGGTGGAAGGAAAAGAGAAAGGACTTTCTGTGAGCAGAATTAATAATTTTGTCTTTGTGAAAGGAAAACAAATAAGTTCTAAAATTTTAAACACTGGGGTTCAATTCCTAGATGATAAGGCTGATGATACCTCTGGGAATGTTACCTGGATACCTTTCTACACGTTATTGATTCCTGGTTCTGTATCTTCAGGTATTCACAAAACAATGAGCTAAGTCACAAATATGCTAACATTGGGTAAGCCTCAAAATTCAGCTAAATTTTGAACTCCCTCAAGGAGAAAAAATGTTTTTAGAATACTACATATATTAACAGATTACTTATTCAGGATAATGATTAGAAAATTTGTTTATGTTTTTATGCTTGAGTCAAATAATATTTGTATTATTGCTATATTTCTGATATCCTTTTACAAATAATTCGTGTCATTCATCATGGTCTACAGGTCTGAAAGATACATCGACAAACATATTTATAGAAAGAGCATAATATTATAAATGACTAGACTCTCAGATGTAAAATTTTCCATTCAGTGAATTGAAGTAGTGTAGACACTAAAGTATTTGGAAAGAACCATCAATTCACTTTGTTGTCTCCTCAGGTTTTTGGCTATCTGAGGATTAATACATCTGCTTTCTTTCTGGTAGTTACGCTCCAAAAACCCTGAAACATAGGTCAACGTTTTCAGAAATGTATATTTCACTTTTATAGCACTCAATAATTTACCACATCTATAATTATAAGTAAATGCTAAAAAAATTAAAAATATAGACAATAAAAGCTACTTCAGTTTATGGAATTCCTGGAATGTAAAGTTTTGTTATCTATATGTAAGTATAATTTATATGTCACACATGTAGGTTTACTTTTTAAAATGGGTCTTTTAAGACATAATATTGATATATTCTTTACTCAAATACAACTGAATTCTGAATAAGAAGGAACTTAAAAAATAAAAAAATTGGATGAAAAATTTAAATCACTGTAGTTACTACGAGATGGCTAAATATGATTTAAACCACACCCAGTGAAAAGGGGACTAAATAAAACAATTCTTCTCTTCCCTTCACTACCAATCATGAGCTCTTGGCGGCTCCACTTCTGCTACTGGCGTGGTCAGCTAAGGCCTTCAGAAAATAAAGGGTTTCCTTCACATCTTCATTTTGCGTTTACCTTATGGATTTCCTCTTTTAGGAAGATAAGAAAATTAGTTTTGTATTTCAACTGCTTCTCTGTATTGAAACAGGATGGCGAAAATACAGCTGTTTGAAACATACTGTGAGCAAAAAGGCAATGAAATATTATTTTTAAGAAGAGTTATCAAAATCAGGGTGCCAATCACTCTTAGAAGCAGGGTAAAAATTACTTGCACTTCAATATTTATATTTATATTTATTATAAGAAAAAAAGTTTCTTTTTGTGGAAAGAAGGTGCAGAAAAGGGCACAGTATTAGCTAAATATTGTACCTTAGAACATCAGTCATTTCCTTCTCAATAGTACTGAAAGGGTCTAATTTATAAGTTTTTCCATCTCCCTGTTATGCTGGTTTGTAAGTTCTGACACTGCTACTGGTATGTTAATGAGAAGCTAGCGTTCCATTAAGAGAAAACCATATGCTCTGCTGCCTACTGTGAAAGAGAAAGCATGTAATGTGGCTGTTGCCTTAGTAACACATTAATTCATTTTGTCAGTGTTGGCACAGATCATTTCATTTATAAGAAAACAAGTATAATAGTTTACCACATCTATAATATTTACAGTGTTTCTGTTACAAAACAGTGACAAAATGAGTTTAAAAAATAGAGTTGGTATAATATCATTGAAATATGGAATTTGTGGTAAAATTTCCCTTTTAAAAATGAAAAAAAAATAAAGATTGGTATAAAATTTCTTTTCACAATCCTACTTAAAACATTTTAACACCAAACTGTTTGCTTTTTAGCATATTTGTATTATACTAATAACGTGCGTCTGCTGCAAAAAAATTTAGCCCATGAAAAACACAAGTGCATTAACAGTTTTTAATGAATGCTAAACAAAATATTTCATACAACAGTTTTGTTAAATTACAACCATTATAAACCTAATCGTATGCTAGTGTGTTACTCATAACAAGGCTAAACATTTATCTAGTTTTATCTGTTCTTCCAGATGTTTATTAGTATTCTAGCACTCCTAAAATATTTAAATTAAACCACTCCATTTTCTCATGTGAATGCATTCTGGGTTTTATTCATAGAAGATCTAGTCACATGTATACCTAAATAAATATAGTACACTGTATATGCTTTATGCACAAGTGATACTTAATGTGAATTGAGATAATCCAAAAGCATGATAAAGGAGAGAAGTGATTAGAGGAAAGACAAGTTCCTGTTTATTAAAGTCTGCACCTGCAGCAGGGTATCAGTTCTACCCATCCTTAGGGTATTCCACACCTGTAAACACACATTTTTAACAACAAACATTTTGCATCTGTGATGTTCACCTACATTTTTTAACCAATAAAAAGGGAACTGTGTACAAGATAGCTAGCAACTATCATTTATTAGTTTATAGAGTGATTTAGGTTTTATGTCATTTCAAAGGAAGCATTTATGCATTTACATAAGTTATACGAATGGGTGCAAACCACTGTGAAGCTAGCCATCTAAGTAATGAATGGCTAATTATACTTTCAACAGTAAGAAATACCTTCCTAAAATATCAGTGTTCAATGTGTTCATGCAAAGCCTCATGAACCAAATGTGAGTGTTTTTGTTTTTGCTCTCCTAACTATCATCACAGCAATGCTCCCATGTTGGATGGGATTCTTTCTAATTAGAACCCAAGACCCCAGAGTACTTTTAAGAGTCTCCTTTATAGACCTGCAATGTGAATACTCTCGGAGACACTTAAGAAAATAAAATTTATGATTAGCTTTGATGAAAATGACTTTAGTCTTAACTTCATAATATCTCTGCTTTGATATAAGTAAAATAGTTTGAATGGCTACATCACCAGGAGAGAAAATATAACCAAACATCAATGTGATTTTATATGATGAAGAATTAAATGTCTCTAAAATGTAATCATATCACATTGACTTACCCAATAAAAGTAACTTAATGAAGTATTTTATCTAATTCATATGTTTTTGCTTATTAGTTTGTGGTGTTTGAAAAAATAAAGCTGTAAACTTTTCAAGATCCTTCTTTTAACTCAAGCTATTTCTGTCATTAAAACTGGTTTGTCAGCAGTTAAATGACACCACATTTATGTTTTAAGTACACGAAATTATGGGTTGCTTTATAATGATATTCACTGATTAGACTTACTATAAATAATATGATACATATTACTGTGATTTGGGTTAAATCAAAAATTATCTTGAGGGATATAGCACCTCAAATTTTAAATCATTCTGACCTCAACAGTTTTATTGCTGTCCATTCCTCCCCACAAAAGCCTTCAATAACTCCAAAGTTCTTGGAATCAATGTCTTTGTTTCCCTATCAAACATCAATTTAGAAAAAAATGTTATAAACTGAGTATATACACACCTACATATGCCTGTACATGTGTGTGTATATATATATATATATATATATATAAATTTACACTACTTAATATGTTATTTTCTCTTGATAAATAAAACCACATATTTTATATTTAATATTGCCCTAGTGAATTCATTTATTTTTACATAATGATTTCCAAAAACCACATTTAATATTAAGAGAAAAGGAAACTACTGTTGTACCTACATGACCATGAAATAAAAAGAAATATAAAATCAGAGGAAAATGACTTATTATATTTGCATATATTATACACCATAGCCAAGTTAACTATTCTTCCTCTGCTGGTATTATCAATACAGAAGTTATGAAGGCCAAATATACTCAAGGTCAGAGCATTCTCTCTCTCTCTCTCTCAACCTCTCAACACACACACACACACACACACACACACACACACACACACACACACACATTTGAGTCTAAAGCGGTCAACTCTGGTAATATAAATTATTATGTAGCTTCATAACTATGCACCCATAATATTATAAAATAGATTCAGTCCTCAATACACAAATATTATTTACTATAACCACTGTTTGAAATGTAGATGTGAAATACAACCAATAACGAGACAAAAATTGCTCTTTCGAACCTATGTATTTTAAGAAACATAAAGGAGCATGTAGTAAATAGTATCGAAAGTCATCATGAAAATATATTTTAAATGATAACATATCAAATAATATATGCTTCATAAATATTTGTTGAATAAATAACCATTACATATATGAGCATACTTGAATTTATCCCTTCCTTCTAGTTACATAGTCACTAAATTCATGGTATACGTAATCTTATTAATGGAGTATTTTGAACACAAGAATGATGAATGCAAGCATTTAAAATTTAACAGTAGCTAATCAGGCTTAGCTTTTGGAGTTAATTATGGAGTAATGTTTCAGTTCATTGTAGTTCAATGTGAATTTGCTAAGTGGTGGGAATAGGGGAGAGAATTAAATGAACTCTCAAATCCTTTAGAATTTTGAGATTTGGACAGTTAAAAATGCCATTATTGGGAGAAGACTTAAATAATTTTAGCTTCATCTTTATGCCTCTTCAATATTTATCTTCACTTTTAAGGACATATAATTGAACAAAAATGTTGGCCAATAGTTTCACATGAATTCACATTAGCTATGGGCTGAAAACTCAACTTCCCCAAGAGATTAATCATGTTAAGTAAATATGAATATTATTATTCCTAAATTTAATAGAGTAGCACATTTATGTAATATTTTACACAAAGTATAAAGATTTTACTTATATATTTTAACATTAAAATATATTAAAATATTTGTATAATCAAAATACACATTTTCATAGATTTTATTATTAAAATCATGTTAGTGTCCTCAAAAGATATTTTAATCTGAGATATAGTTTATTATTGTTGTAATTTATTTAACACAAAATATGTAATGTGATGTAAATGATAAACTTTAAAAAGTCAAAATAAAGAACAAATGGCCTAATACATTATGGGAATAGAGTTAGAAATATGTAAGTGCTAAAGATTACTAAAGATAGTAATATGATTCTGCTGTTTTCTAGGAAACAACAGATCTCTGTCTTGTTTTTCCTATTTATTTTCCCCTCTAAATGAATAATATTTTCTAATTAAGTGAGGAAGATATTAAATTAATATACAAGCTATAATGTTTTAGAAGATATATGTAATATTAGATTTTTCCCATTAATAAATGCACAATTACTGGTTATTAAATAATTTCCTTTTTAAATTCACAAATAGAAATTATATATATTTATTGTGTATGTTTATATGTTTTGATTGTGTACACATAATGAAATTGCTCAATCAAGCTAATTACCTTATGTATTACCTCACTTATTTTTTTGTTGTGAGAACACAATCTGCATCTATTGTCTTAGTAATTTCCAATAATACACTGTATAATACATCATAATTGACTATAGTCACTATATTGTACAGCAGAACTCTTGAACTTCTTCCTTCTATTGAACTGAAATTTTGTAACTTCTGACCAACATCTCCTTAACACCTTCCAGGACAAGCCCCTGGAAACCACCATTCTACTCTTCTTGCAATGAGTTAACTGTTTTGGATTCTACATATATGTGGGATTAGGCAGTATTTGTTTTTCTGTTCCTGGCTTAATTCACTTAATGTCCTCTAGTTTCATGCATGTTGTAGCAAATAACAGGACTTTCTTCTTTTTCAGTACTAAGTTGTACTCCATTGTGATTATATACAGCATTTTGTTTATCCGTTTATTTATTGATAGATGCTTAGGTTCATTCCATATTTTGGCTATTGTAAATAATGCCACAATGATTTATTGACTTATTTCTAACTATTTCAGTAATTAGAGTATTTTAAAGGATCTAGTCCTGGGATATTATTTTCTAATCTTAACTCATATGGTATAGGAGAACATACCATGAGGCCCACATTTTTATAGATATAATTAGTATGTAAAATGCTTTATTTAGACATATTGGAACTCTGAGTAGTTATCTTAAGTAATTTTTTAGGTTAACTTAAAAAGAACTTGTTGAAGACAGAAATTTCTCCAAGTTGATGCTAAGATTGTTCAAACTTGTAGTATGAATTTTTGACAAAAGTTAAATTTTATTTCTATCAATTCCTCCCCCTCAAAATCCTTCAATGACCAAATTTTTAACTTTTGGTCAAATTAATAAGTAGCTGCCTTTCACAGTAGTATTATGAAACCATTAATCATATCTGCAGACTGGACTTTTTACTTATGGAATCTTATGTTTCAGCCAGTCCAACAAGAGTTTTTGTTGATTTGTTTCGTTTTTAACATACCAGTAACAGAGAAAAGCTCTTATGCTTCAAAAATACTCCAGTGAAGGGAAAAAAAAATAGCAAAGAAAAATATCGGCAGGGCCTGGTGGCTCACGCCTGTAATCCCAGCAAGTTGGGAGGCCAAGGTGGATGGGTTGCTTGTGCTCAGGAGTTTGGGACCAGCCTGGGCAACATAGCGAAACCCTGTCTCTGCAAAAAATACAAAAGTTAGCCACGTGTGGTGGTGCTGCTTGTAGTCCCAGCTACTCAGGAGGCCAAGGCAAGAATCGCTTAAACCCAGGAGGCAGAGGCTGCAGTGAGCAGTGATCCCGCTACTACACGCCAGTATATTTTTACTTTTTTCTTTTTTGAAACAGAGTGAGACCATGTCTCAAAAAAAAAAAAAAGAAAAGTAAAAATATACAACATCAAATTTGAATACGATAGAAAAATAATATTTATGCATATAAGTAAAATACTTTTATCAAGAACTCTGTTGACTGCTATTTTGCAAAACTTAAATATTTTCATAAACAAAGAGTATATACTCTAAGTGACTTATGCCAGAACTAGATTTCATTTTGAGACAGAGTCTTGCTCTGTCACCTAGGCTGGAGTGCAGTGGTGCAATCTTGCCTCACTGTAGCCTCTGTCTCCTGAGTTCAAACAATTTTACTGCCTTAGCCTCCCGAGTAGCTGGAATAACAGGAGCACACCACTATGCCCGGCTAATTTTTGTATTTTTAGTAGAAACTGAGTTTTGCTGTGTTGGCCAGACTGGTATAGAATTCCTGGCTGTAAGTGATCTGCTGGCCTTGACCTTCTAGAGTGTTGGGATTACAGGCGTGAGCCACTGCACCTGACCCAGAACTAGATCTTTTGATCTTTAACATTCAAATGCTATTTGCAGAAAATTTACCATAATAACATTTTCTCTTTTGTTAATTAAGATTAACATACATTTTCTATAAATCCACTCTGTTCGAGTACCCTCAGGACTATTTAGCTGGTCATTTTTACAAATTATTTATCAGTGACATTGTTTATCACTCATTTAAAAAATGTTTTATAGAGACAGGGTCTCACTGTGTTGCCCAGGCTGGTCTTGAACTCCTGAACTGAAACGATCCTCTCACTTCAGGCTTCAAAAGCTCTGGGATTACAGTCATGAGCCATAGTACCCAGTCTTTATAAGTCTCATGCTAAAACACTTACAAATGTATTATGGTGATGTCACTCAAAGCGATAAATAATTATTTTCGATTTGACGAATGAGGAATGGCTAGACTGATGGCCTCACAAAAGAGTTCATCGATCTTGAAAGGTAGGTTCTCTTACTTCTGCAAGATTAATAGCTGTAAAACAATAAGTGTCTTTCCTCATTTCCTTTTTGTTTACAAAATAAATGCCTAATTTTCCTGCTTGGTTTGCTCATGCTCCAAGAGAGTGAGGATTTTCTTCCTAATTTGTGTATTCTTCATAGTATTAAGTCATTATTCATTAAATGTTTGACAAATTGAATTGAATTCAATGATAGGAGAGTTTTCCTTTCGAAAGTTTTGCTGCATCTTGTGTTAAAATATTTATTAATTTTATAAAACTAATTACATAATTAACTTTGTAGAATAAATTTAGAAAAAAATGTAATCCCTCTTAGTTTTCATGTTCTAAATGTGAAAGTAATTTTGATCATAACTGCTTTATTGAACTGTCAGCTTATGTAAAACTTTAAATAATATCCAATTGATAATATATTAAAGGTTTCAAGAAATAGAGAATGATATAATATCTCATGCTAAAGTAGCCAAATAATCAATACTCATACAAAATGATTTTAATACAATTAATTTTGACACTTAAGAATTATTTAATATACATTTTCTTCATTATCAAATTTTCTCAATGAACTTGTAAAATCTCCAGATTTCATAGGTAAGTTTCCTCTTGAATTAGTATCTATCTTGTTGAGACTTATATGTAATTACAGAAGATTAGATGATTTATTCAAGATTGTAACTTAAATATGGCTCATAATTCAAAATTTTCTGTTGGTCTAGATTCTTCCTACATATATTTAATTATTTTATTTTATAATCATAAGCTTGCAACAGTAAGTACAGTATGGTTGAGATGAGGAAGTAATAAATCTACATTGAAAATTATAAAACAAACATTTTATTTTTACCTTTTAAATATTCATTTTGCTTATTTTATTTTCCTGTTATTAAGCTCCTAATAAATTATTTCACTTAATATAATATCATGTATGTACATGGTCAACCATTACTTAAAACAGCATTAATTCATTGAGATTATATGTTTGCTCAAGTTATCTGTTTAACTTTATTTCTAAAACTGATGCAGAAGACAATACTGCTGTAAAATAAGCATACAATCCTAGAATTTTAGGTTTTATCAGGAATACTAATGGGACAAATATATGCCAATTTGGTCTTGTAAGCCAATGTCTTCCAGAAAGTTCTACCTTATACATAATTCTAAGCTAAAATTTTGAAAGCAAATTTCTGGAACTTTGGACATGTTTTCTCCATGGAAATATTATAATGAAAAAGAAGAAGGAGGAGGAAAAAGCTGAGAGAAAAAGAGGAGGAAGGAGAAAGAAAGAGGAAAAAGAAAAGGAGTGGAGAAAGTTTCCTGAATGAGTGACTAAGTTGACTAAATAAGGTAGAAAGGTGAGGAACGTGCACCAGGGGCCTGATTCCCTTCAAAGGAGATGGAGAGGAGTATTGAGGCAGAGAAGGGCCAACAGGTGGCAGCGTTGCATTAAGACAGTCTAGTTGTTTGGCAAGTATATCTGATCAGTTTGGAATTATGAAGAAGAGGGAGAAAATAAAAGTAGTGTGCAGGAAATATATTTTTCCTGAAGGAAGATTAAACACAGAATGATTTTTTTTCCAGCAGAAGCAAGCAATTGATTTACTCAGTGAATAATTATTGAGCATCATTTATGTGTCAGGCACTGTTCTAGGCCCTGGAATTATAATGGTAAGCAAGTAGATCCGGCCTCAAGGAGCATACAGTCTAATGAGGCCAGTAGTAGGTGCTTATCAATGCACCATCAAATAAACATTTAAGTATAAACTAGTATAAGTTGTTTGGAGGAAATGAACCAGAGTATGTTAGTTTATAGCACACATTCTATACTTGTTCTGAGGATAGGAGGGCTACTGTCTGGAAGTGATGCTTGAGCTGGGATCTGATGAATAAACATTAGGCAAAAGGTGGGAGAAGAAAAATGTAGGGGAAAGTCCAGAAACGGAAAATAATTTAAGGTATTTGGGGGACCAGACAAAGGCCATCGTAGCCCACAATTTTCTGGGAAGAGTAGATAGACACAAGATTGGAGAAGCAGACGTGGAAGATTGGGTAGATAATTTAGGCAGTTAGGATTGGGCGCTTTATCCTATGAGTGATGGAAAATCTTTGAAGGTTTCAAAGTAGTGTTTTATTTCATCATATTTGTGTTCCTGACTGTCGTTTGGAGACAGAACTCAGCATGTGTGTTTGGTGGTAGTGGTGGGAGAGAAATGTTAGTCGTAGGGAACACAGTGGATTCTGGAATATCAATCTGGAGGCTTTTTCAGTAATCTAGATGGAAGATGACTCTATATTTAATAGGGTAGTATTGGGAAACGTGGAGAAAAATGGGAAGATTCAAGGTATATTTAGGTAGTAAAATGTATAAAAATGGTAATAAATTAGGGAAGGAAGGTGAGGGAAAGGGGACGTCAAATGCTACACTTGGGATAATGGAATCTTTCAAATATCATAATCAATATTCAGTTTTTGGTATCATCCTGCACTCTGGTCTGTAATTCATTTGTGATTGTAAACTTAAATGACATGATTATTTTGCCAGGGCTTCTAAAATAGAAAATCTCATTACATTGGTAGCTCTCCAAATTATATTGTGTCCATTTCAAAAACGGTGAAAGATTCAGTTTCCGTTGCTCCGAAGATTTCCATTCTGTGGATAACAATGGCAAGTGTCCCTGTTCCCTGCTTTCTCCACAGTCTTTCTTTGTGTAGAATGTCTCTGAGTTCTATCATAGATCACTGATTTGTATTCTCTACACCTCTTTCACCCTCTTTCACCTTGGCTAAGTTAAGACTTTGTAACCTCAAGATTCTAACAGCCACAGAAAAATCTGTGGATCTCTCTTTTTTATTGGCAGGTTTTATCATTTTTATCATCAAGAGAATTTGGTGCAAACAAATTTGATGCAAAAATTATTTATGTTAACAAAATAAATATAAATAGTATTCACATTTTTAAAAATTTTCATGTGCTATAAACATTAAGCATGTCTTTATAATTATACTATTTTAAAATCTGAGAAACAGAAAGTGGTAAAGTAATGAATAGTTATTGATATGTGGCCATCTTAGCCACAAAATGAACTTAGATTGTGGGGTATTTTTGGGTCCACATCACAAATTTAAACTTAAACTTTTTTTTTTTTTAGATGGAGTCTCACACTGTGGCCCAGGATAGAGTGCAGTGGCAAGATCTTGGCTCACTGCAACCTCCGCCTCCCGGGTGCAAGTGATTCTCCTGCCTCAGCCTCCCAAGTAGCTGGGATTGCAGGCGCCTGCCACCATGCGCAGTGCTTTGTTTTGTTTTGTTTTGTTTTTGTATTTTTGGCAGAGATGGGCTTTCACCAAGTTGGCCAGACTGGTCTCAGACTCCTGATCTTGTGATTTGCCTTCCCTGTCCTTTCAAAGTGCTGGGATTACAGGTATGACCCACCACACCCGGCCATAAACTTTTTAAAAATAATAATGGCTGGCCGAGGTGGGCGGATCACAAAGTCAGGAGTTCCAGACCAGCCTGGTCAATATGGTGAAACCCCATCTCTACTAAAAATACAGAAATTAGCCAGGCGTGGTGGCGGGCACCTGTATTCCCAGCAACTCGGGAGGCTGAGACAGGAGAATTGCTTGAATACAGGAGGGGAAGGTTGCAGTGAGCCTAGATCGCACCACTGCACTCCAGCCTGGGTGACAGAGCGAGCCTCCTTCTCAGTAATAATAATAATAATAATAATAATAACTATAGTTTTAAGCTTCTACTAAGGGCAAGGGCTATATAAATATCATGTAAATCTCACTAACCCTATAAGTGGATTACTATTATTCTCATTTTTCAGAAAAAGGAACTCGTGTGCGTGTGTGTGTGTGTGTGTGTGTGTGTGGTTTTAAAATCTAGTAACTACTTGTCTAAACATAGTTCTGGCTATTTTCAAACTTCTATATTATGGCATCTTCTTAGGAAAAAAATTATGATTTATTTCTTTATGGAAAGCTGTTTTAACCTAAATCTTGAAAACACTCTTCAACATTCTTTTTGTGTTTTAAAACCAGAGTAAAGTTAGATATTCTTGGCATAAAGCAAAGGTTCAGAAATAAACTTTAAGAAATATACACCAAGTACCCTTTGAAAAGCTTTGCTGTCATCTGCCTTCTGAATACCCGTTTGTTTAAAGCCCATGGAAGGTCCATGTCAGTCATGGGTCATACAGTGATGCACTCACTTTTTACTCTGGGCAACTCATTGAACTGTGTTAGTAATTGTTTGTTTTATTTTAAAATGTAAATAATAACATTTGCTTCTAGGAACTTCAAAGATGAGTATACATTAAAGTTGAGATAATTTATTAAAATTATCAATAATTGTGAAGGAATGAATAGAGCTAATTCAGTGTGTCTATTATATTTAACTATCTCATTGGGAAATGTTGTTCTACAACCCTGGAAGTTTTTAAGAAAAGGTTGAAAAAGTATCTTTTCACATCTGGAAACTCTCTCACTATGTACTCCAACATGTACTTACTCCACGTAAGTGGAGATCAGTGACAGTAGAAGGAAAGTCTTTCCTAGAGCACAAGAAATAATATTATCACAAGTTTCTCCTGCCTAAAATGCAACACACCTCATAGTTTATTAAAAATAGATGAGTTAGTTTCATTAGATAAAATATAAAACTGATATTTTTTCTTATCAATACTGTTTCACTTTGGATATGTGGAGTTGTTTTAGTAAAAAAAAGGGTAAGTGTAGTGGAAAAGGCAGTTGCATTTTTGGAGACTGTCACAAGAGGGCATTTATGGATTAACTCTACATTTTTTTCTACATTTGAAAATACTGAAAGTCATATCCAATTCCCACAAGCAAACTAAGAATAATTAATTAATTAATTAAAAATGTAAGGATGAAAGACAGTCTCTAAAATTTTTATTTTATATTAATTCTGCTCCAGAAAATTGGCTTTTTAAGGAGTTTCCATTCAATGAAAAGTGGCATGTATTTATAAATTTTAGATTTCAGAAACTCATTTCTCCAAAATATTGAGATACTAAAAAGTAATATCAGCTAAAAAAACTTATATTTTATTTGTAGCATTTGTTTGTATACTATTGCAAAATAAATATGTAAAATAAATCTTATTATTTCAATTGATAAAAGGTAATTGCATTTTTAAAACATGATTTTCTCCTTTGTGCTGCAAAACAAGCTAATTAATATTCCTAAGTAGTTTGAAAACAGGTGCCATTTAGAGAATACAGGCACAATGTCTTAATAAACAAATGAAAATCTTAGTTATACTAAGAATAAATAAATTACTAGAAAGAGAATGGTTTGGGGCTTAGCTAAGGAGAAAGAAACAAACTGAAGCAAATGCGAAAATATTTTTGCTCAATGATATCTTGAGTCCTTTAAGAGCAAGGCCTCTGATATATTCATCTTTGAAACCCCAATTCTAGCATGGTGGTGGGCATACAGTAACTACTCAATGAATATAGTTAAATAAATAAATGAAACCACTTTAACTGAGGATAAATTTAGAGGTGGCAAGGCAAGAATAATTTTCCATGATTATTAATTAAATTAATGACTTTCTTATTACATTAATTGATATGAAAACTTCAAATGCAAAGGGAAAATTTCATTCAATCACTTGGGGTTTTCAAATAACTGCAGAGTTGGTGCCATATAAACAAAACATTAGGAGAGCTAACATGACCAAATTTAATCCTCAAGAACAAAGAAGATGCAAATATGGACCAACATTGTGTTTTATGCAATCTGGGAATCCTGGAACTATAAATCTCTTCATGGGCATTCAGTCTATTCCAATAATACCCAACTTACATCTTTATGTAATTTTTACTCAGTTTATCTAATAATTTATAATTTTTTTCAGCAAAAACATGTAATGGGCTATTAGAGTTTTTAATAAGCATCAGATAATCATTGTCATAATGTGATTTTATTTAATTTCAATCAAAAGTAAAGAGAGGTTATATTTTAGATAACCTGCAGTCTTATTATGGGAAAACATACAATTTCCTTTAGGCATTTTAACATAACTAAAACATATTTCAGATTTGTTTACCTACTTATGCTAAAGCACAAGATTTTGAAAACCAACCCTTTTCATTATATCGTATTCATGAAAGATAGTAAAACATGGAGAAACAAAGTTATTTGGGTTAAATAGCCCTGGATTCAGAGGTCAGCACAAATACTTGTTGAGAATATAGTTTTCTCTACACCCATTTTTCATCTATGAAACTGGGATTACATTGCCTATTTTAGTAGATCATTCTAGGCAGTAAGTTTTAACATATGTAAATTGACTGATAAGTTGGATGCAGTCAGTAAATGCCAGACTTAAAAGAATCACAAATTTTACAATCCTTGTTGAAAAATTTGAGATTGTGGCAGATACAGAAATTATCACATAATATTGTACATGCACCTTTAAATTTCTCATATATCCTTGCAATGAGTTGGGACCATGAGAACATTTCTGATCAATTGGCTATGGTAGGAGGGATGAATGTCACATTCTGGTAAAGGAAGTGAAAAGTTATGAGCCCCTTTATCAGTATCTTTTTTCTATCAGGGTGGCCCTTGAGGCATGTTACTGAGATAGTGATACCTCAATGCAACGAGGCTGTCCATATCTGGGTCACTCAGTGACTAAATGTAGCAGAACATTTGCAACTCAGTATTAGACATGTGCAAGATATGAACATTTGTTGTGTGAGGCCACTGATTTTTAGGAGTTAGATTATCACTACAGCATACATAACGTAACCTGACTAATAATATTATCTAATCAAAACACTTCATTTTATTAATAAGAGCACGGAAGTCCAGCGAAGTCAGTTTGTGTAAACGCTAGTGGAACTAGATCCTTGTCTCTCATCATGTACAAAAATAAAAAAAAATGAATTAAAGACTTAAAGATAAGGTCTAAAACTAAATAATAAGGTCTAAACCTTAACAATAAGGTCTAAAACAACTAGAAGAAAACACTGGGGAAATATTCAGGACATTGGTTTGGGCAAAGATTTCTGGAGTAAGACCTCAAAAGCACAAGAATCCAAAGTAAAAAATGAGCAAATGAGATCACATCAAGCAAAAACTCTTCAGCGCAGTAAAAGCAAACACACAACTCAGAAACAATGAAGTGAGGAAACAACCTACGGAATGGGAGAAAATACTAGCAAAGTATTCAACTGACAAGGTATGAATAACCAAAATATATAAGGAACTCAACTCAAGAGCAGAAAAACAAACATCTGATTTAAAAATGGGCAAAAATCTTGAATAGACATCTCTCAGAAGAATACATACAAATAGCCATGCCTTTTATCAAAAAGACAAGAAATAACAAATGATGACGAAGATGCAGAGAAAAGGACACCAAGACAAACTGATGGTGGAAATATAAATTAGTACAACAGTTAGCTGCTATGAAAAACACTATGAAGATTCAAAACTAAAACAAACAAAGAAACTAAAAATAGAACTACCACGTGCTCCAGCAGTCGTCCTGTTGAGTATACATCCAAAAGAAAGGAAATCAGTATGTCAGAGAGATGTGTGCACTCCCATGCTTATTGTTGCATGTTTACAATAGTCAAGGTATGGAATCAACCTAAATGTCAATCAGTAGGTGAATGGATAAAGGAAATGTGGCACATATACAAACAGGAATATTACTCAGCCGTAAAACAGAATTAAATCCTGTCATTTGCAACAACATGAATGGAGCTGAAGGACATTACATCAACTAAAATAAGCTAGGCAAGGAAAGGCAAATTTGGCATGTTCTCACCCCTATATGGGAACAAAAAAAAAAAAAAAAAAGGTCTCATGGATGTAGAGAATAGAATGATGGTTATCAGAGGCTGGGAAGGAAAGTGGGGAGGGGTTGCATAAAGATAAGATGGTTAATGGGTACAAAAAATGTAGTTGGTTAACAGAAATAACATCTACTGTTTGGCAGCACAATAATTCAACTATAGTTATCAATAATTTATTGTCCATTTCAAAATAACTACAGGAGTGTTTGGTATATTTCCAGAACAAAGAAATGATGAATGATTGAGGTTATACATATCCCAATTACTCTGATTTGATCATTATACATTGGATATTTGTATCAAAATATTACATGCACTCTGCAAACTGTACAACTATTATGTAACCATAACAAGTTTTAAAAGCCAAGACAAAAATGCAAAAATTACATCAATATACAGGTATTATAGACCCTTTCTCAAATGTTATCTCTTAAAAATCACAGGGCAATGTTTGAAATTCTTCTGCATATTTCTAATATATATTTCTATATTCCTCCAGGGAAAACTGATATCTCAAGGATTTTTTTAAAGTCATTTTTTCTTCTTTCTCTATATATACAATACAAAGTCCCCCTCAGTTGCAATCAGCCCAGAAAATCCTCTGGGAAAATACCTTCTTTTCTATTTATTCTTGTCTTTATCCTTATCCAAATCTTTTAGCATGCATGTTAATGCATGTGTCCTTGTATGCATGTGTGCATGTATGCATGTGTGTATGTGTCAAATCCTATTGAGAACGTACAGAATTTGTTTTCTGAAATGCTTTTTTGTGACTAACGATTGCATTAGTTTTTTTTTTAATATGACTTTATAGTACTTTAAATTCTATATTGAGTTAATCAGCAATATGGTTTGGCCATGTCCCCATCCAAATCTCATTTTGAATTGTAGCTCACGTAATTCCCACATATTGTGTGAGGAACTCGGTGAGAGATAATTGAATCATGGGGGTAGTTGCCCCCATACTGTCCTTGTGGTAGTGTGGTGGTGAAAAAGTCTCATGAGATCTGATGATTTTATAAGGGGTTTACCCTTTCACTTGTCTCTCACTCTCTCTCATCTGCTGTCATGTAAGATATGCCTTATGCCTTATGCCTTCCAGCATGATTGTGAGGACTCCTAGCCACATGAAACTGTGAGTCAATTAAACCTTTTTTTTTATTTAGAAATTACCCAGTCTCAGGTACGTCTTTATCAGCAGCATGAAAATGGACTAATACAGTACATTGGTACTGGTAGAGTGGGGTGCTGTTGAAAATGTGGAAGCAACTATGGAACCTGTGTAACAGGCAGAGGTTGGAACAGTTTGGAGGGCTCAGAAGAAGACAGGAAAATATGGGAAAGTTTGAAACTTCCTAGAGACTTGTTGAATGGCTTTGATCAAAATGTTGATAGTGTTATGGACAATAAAGTCCAGTCTGATGTGGTCTCAGATGGAGAAGAGGAACTTGGGAACTGGAATAAAGATGACTCGTGCTATGTTTTAGCAAAGATACCGGCAACATTTTGCTCCTGTCCTAGAGATTTGTGGAACTTTAAACTTGAACGAGATAATTTAGTGTATCTGGCAAAAGAAATTTCTAAAGGGCCAAGCATTTGAGAAGTGATTTGGGTGCTGTTAAAAGCATTTGGTTTTAAAAGGGATAAAAGTTCAGAAAATTTGCTGACTGGTGATGCAATAAAAAAGAAAAACACATTATTTGAGAAGAAATTCAAGCTGGCTGTAGAAATTTGCACAAGTAACTGGGAGCCAAATGTTAATTGCCAAGACAATGGGGAAAATGTCTCAAGAGAGTGTCAGAGACCTTCTCAGCAGCCCCATCAAACACAAGCCCAGAAGAAGCCTAGTAGGAAAAAATGGTTTCATGGACCAGGACCAAGGTCCCCCTGCTCTGAGCAACCTAGAAACTGGGAGTCTTGTATCCCAGCCACTCTGGCCATAGCTAAAAAAGGCCAAGGTAAAGCTAGACCTGTGGCTTCAGAAGGTGCAAGCCCCAAGCCTTGGCAGCTTCCACAGGCGTTGAGCCTGAGGGTGCACAGTATTCAAGAATGGAGGTTTGGGAACAAATGCCTAGCTTTCAGAGGAAATGTATGGAAATACCTGTGTGTCCAAGCAGAAGTTTGCTGCAGGGTCAGAGCCCTCATGGAGAAGCTCTGCTAGGGTAGTGTGGAAGGGAAATGTGGGTTTGAAACCCCACAGAAAGTCCTTACTGGGGTACTGCCTAGTGAAAGTGTGAGAAGAGTGCCACCATCCTCCAGACCTCAGAATGGTAGATCCACTGACAACTTGCACAGTGTACCAGGAAAAGCCACAGACACTCAACACCAGCCTGTGAAAGAAGCAGGAAGGAGGCCGAACCCTGTAAAGCCACAGGGGTGGAGCTGACCAAGACCATGAGAACCCACCTCTTTCATCAGTGTCACCTGGATATGAGACATGGAGTCAAAGGAGATAATTTTGGAGCTTTAAGATATGACTGCCCCTCTGGATTTGGGATTTGCATGGGGCATTTAGCCCCTTCATTTTGGCCAATTTCTCCCATTTGGAATGAGTGTATTTATCCAATGCCTGCACCCCAACTATATCTAGGAAGTAACTAACTTGCTTTTGATTTTACAAGCACATATGTGGAAGGGACTTGCCTTGTCTCAGATGAGACTCTGGATTTTGTGGACTTTTAAGTTAATGCTGAAATGAGTTAAGCTTTTGGAGGACTGTTGGAAAAACATGATTAGTTTTGAAATGACATGAGATTTGGGAGGGGCCAAGGGTGGAATGACATGGCTTGGCTGTGTCCCCAACCAAATCTCATCTTGAATTGTAGCTCCCCAAATCCTCACTTGTTGTGGGAGGGACCTAGTGGGAGATAACTGAATCATGGGAGTGAATCATTAAACCTCTTTTTCTTTTCACTAGGTGTGGACTGAAATTTCTAGGCATAATTTGAATTTATTTTCCTAATATTTTGCTACCTTTTGAAAAGTTTGATTCATTTTTGTAACCATAGTACACTAATAAGAAATTAGATTATTTAAATATGTATTTGATATATTCTTTGACTTAATCCTTTAACCTCTTAATTCATTTTCCCAATAATTTGAAAGATTAAATGTAATTTCCTGAATATTTTATGGCAGTGGGAATGGCTGTTAAGAATGAAAATCTAGCTAAGAAAGATAACTGTGTAGGACACATACATTTAAGGACAAGAAAGATGTACAGGAGTCAGTGGGAAAAAATTAGGAGCATTCACATAAGTAGATGGGTAGTCAAGAAAATAAAAATTCTCCAGAATCACAGAGAAGAAAGAACTTTAGGAAAGATGATAAATGTTACAGAGATCTGAGAGGTAAAGGATGGCAACTGAGGAAAACATCTAATTTTGATGTTGAAGACATCTTTGGTGGTTTTTAAGCACAGTGATTCCAAAACACCTTTTATTTTGTAACATATGTTACTTATGCATATGTTACAAAAGAAGAGGGTGTTTTAGAATCTCTGTGTTATGTTTAGAATCACTATGTTATATCTTATGTTACAAAACAAAACTCTCATCAGCAGCAATGTATTGCCATGGCAGGAAATTTGTCAAATCAGTGTCCTGTATTAGAATCTCAAGAAGGAAATGTATAGTTTAGAAAGCTTTCAAGTTATTCTGATCCACTGCCCTAGGGACCAAGCAACTCTTTCCTCTACCCCAAGAAGAACCATTATTCTAAAGTGATTCACTCAAACTGCCTTCTGTGCAGTGCTTGGGTTCAGAGATACAGTCTTGGGGTCTGTGAGTTCACAATGAAGTTCAAAATTCTTTGTTTTTAAAATGTAAAATGTATATGCATATATATTTTAAGAAATGAAGAACAGATACCATCTTCATCAGTATATGATGTACTCATGATAGTTTCATGGTACCTATTGAGGAAGCATTGGATGTAGTTACAGTATGACCTGGCACTTGAGCATATAGGCACCTGCAGTAGAAAAAGCAAGGCAGTAGTAGGTCATTCCATATTCACTTTGTGAGCCGCATTGTACAGATTCTGTCTTTGTCACATCAATCATTAATAGTAATACTAAATCTAAATATCTTATGAAGAACTTTTCTTTTTCTTCTTGTGGCACTAATTAGATCACATATGCATTTAACACAGATTTCAACAATACAGTGGAACTAAATTTATCTTTAAGCAAAGAAGACAAATTTAGAGAGTTCTCAAGGGACATCTAATTAAAACTGGAGTTTTAAGAAAGCTTCCTCAAAGACTTCAGGTTAAGCATGAGGTCTGAATATCATGAACCAGAATTCCAAGAGTTGACATTATTCATATATTTTCTAAAACTGGATTATATAGATAGATATAAGTATTGATATCCAAATAGAGAAGCAAATTAGACATAAAAGCATATATTATGTTGTGTTATTTTATAACTAAGTAAATCCAAAGTATATCTAAAATATTAAATTTACATTATTAATTTATAATTTATCAGTTTTCTATTTTTTAATTTATAATTTTATGGTTATGTTATAATTGATAAGTTATAAGGAGTTCAAATCAAATTTGTATTTACATGTGTTTAAATAACTTAAAAATATAAATAATTTAATACTGCCAATGTGTTGGAAGAATATTCTGTTACAAGGGGTTCATACCTTCAATATCAGAAAAAAAATTCAGAGTTTACAGTGTAAACTAATGAGGAAGAAAGACTTACTTTATCTGAAGAAAATCTACAGAGAGAAAATAGCGATTGTGATGATATAAAATATCCATTAAAGAAATGTGATGAAAAAAGGAAGAAAAAAATAGGGCTATTGCTGGAGAAATCAGCTGGGACTGGAAGGCTGGGTCAAGACAGAGAAGGCCAGGCCATGGATAAAGAGAAAGTGGTTAGACAGACATGGAGAAGGAGAGGCCAGAGAGAGCAGATCATGGTGCAACAAGATTCTTTCCTGACCCTTGCCATGTGGGAACAGACTGATAAGACATGGTAACTTGCCACATGGCTTCAGTCCATGCAGCAGCACTATGCAAAAAAACTCAGACAACATTGCCACTGTCCTTCACTTTCTGCCAGAAGTCTCTTGATGGTAGAGATCCCCAAACTTGCCCTTTGAGAAGAATACTTGAAGATAATTATCAAAATAAAAATTTTTCCATTCTATGCCAAACACTGAAACAAAATCTTCATGAAACTAGTCTGGGAAGCTGTTATTAATAGATTTTTATGGTGTTATAATTATCAGATACTTCTTGTGACACTGTTTAATGCTTTATTTCTCAACATGTGGTTCCCCAGACCAGCAGCATCGGCCATACTTAAAAATGTAAATTCTCAGATTTCACCACGAACTACTGAATCAAAAAATCTGGAGGTGGGGCCTAGACATCTACATTTTAACAAGTCAACCAGGTGATTTTGAAACATGCTAAAGTTTGAGAATCACTGGATCAATGTGGGGACCATTGAAACAGGACCGTTGGACATGGAGCTCAGGTGTGGAGGTATCCTAAAGATTCCCTTAGTGGCATTAATACGTGGCTGTGGTTGGGAAACATTGCAATACATACCACAATAGACTATCTGAAGAACCTTTACCTGATAAGGGTGAAGAAATAAATCAAGTTACAGCACAGAGGAAAGCTTGAGCCTTCCTGCAAGTCTACTTCTTATATATAATTAGGCTAATCAAAACACTTCTTTCTTATTCCACGGTGCTCTCTCACATCCACCATCTCCTTGGTATGATCATCTCCTTTCTATTCACCACATATACGTTCCCATCTCATGGTTGCTTATTGATTAAATTAACCATTTAATGCATTAATTCTCAGCAATATCTAACAGGTACAAAGGATGATGTTTACATGGAGAATCCATGCTTAATTTTCTGCATGTTTTGCTCTAATTTCATCTTCCGCATTCCAGAAAAAAATTGAGATACAGATTGTGACAGTGACATTATAGTTAGGTAACCTTGAGTCTGCTTTAATTTATTTAAAATATAATTATTTGTAAAATTTGGTAACTTATTTGTAAAATTTTCTGTGCAGTGGTGTGATCTCAGCTCACTGCAACTTCTGTCTCCTGGGTTCAAGTGACTCTCATGCCTCAGCCTCCCGAGTGGCTCGGATTACAGGCGGGTGCCACTACGCCCGGCTAATTTTTGTATTATCAGTACAGATGGGGTTTCACCATGTCGGGGAAGCTGGTCTCCAACTCCTGACCTCAGGTGATCTGCCTGCCTTGGCCTCCCAAAGCGCTGGGATTACAGGCATGTGCCACTGTTCCTGGCTTGCAACAAATTACTTAAGGCACACTTCATAATTAATCGAGATGCACTACAATATTCAGCTATTTCAAGGTTGAGAACAACAAATTTACATGTATGGAAACTGGTCAGGCCTTTGACTCCAATTTAGAGCCTTTTAGCCTCAGAAACTCAAAATTATTTGGTCCAGGAAAGAGTAGTTACAGATGGGTTAGGTATTGATCTTCCTCTGGTCCTCATTTCTTGTAGAATCACAGTGGGCTCTAAAATAACAGACTGAAGCCTTCATTCATTCCATAATTAGTTTATTTAAAGCAATATGCCCACATTCTTGAGACTTCTTAGGAGGGTTTCAAAAAAAAAAAGTTATGTAAGGAAAAGAACTGGCAACTTTCCAGATATATAGCATGGAACTAGCATGAGCTGGTACAAAGTCTTTATGGGATCATGCATCAGCTGTTGTCAGGATGATGATATATCTGAGGACTTTATTTTACACATGAGGAAACTGAGGCCAAGAGTGCTTGTCCCTGCCCTCCCTTCTCATGCATGCCATTATCTTCCATGTCTGACACAGCTCAAGCATAGGCGAAGGTGAGCGGGCTCATTTCTTCTCTTTTTAAATCATTTTCTGGGATTCTAGTTCATTCTCCAGAGCCCCAGAAAGCTGAACTCTGACTTCTTTTCAGAAGATAAGAGGAAGACTTGTCAATGAGAAAAAGAAAAATCCTGAATTATGTGAAAAAAGGAAGGAAAGGACTCAGATAATTGAGAAAACAGTGGAAAAGGAATAAAGACAGGGAAGGACCTGAACATTTTATAAAAGGCAACTATTTTTGTAATATTTCAAGCATTACTTCTAGTTTGTGTCGAATTCTTTATAAAACAAGTTAATGTCATACACTATCACAAGCTTCTTAGACTAGAAATTTTGTGGTCAGGTAGGACATGGCTCTTTGTCATTACAAATACAGCAGTTGCTTCAGATATCATGCTCAGATTTTTGTTATAATGGTCACAATTGTATATATTTAGGTGGATGTGTCTCCTAAAGTTCAGCTCTTGATGTAAACTTTTTTTACCACAATCAGAAAACATTGTTGATTTTCGACAATTTTTATTCTATATCTCTGCCTATTCTTTGTTTTAGATTGCTATACTGGTTCCAATCTCCATTTTTTTTCATTATCGAGAGTCCTTTACAATTATTTTTTTGTCATGTTATCTGTTCTGAAACTTCATATATGATGATAACTTTAGTTTCTTCTTTTTTTTTTCTCTATATGTCCCATTTTGAATTTGGTGAATTTGTATAGCTTATTTTGGCTATAAGACAAGATATGTAGTTATAAAGAATGGTACATTACTGATATGCTATCTGACTCCTCTGTGCTCCTTACAACTCTGTGACTATCTCTATTTTATTTTAATTTTACATGTATATGTATGCCCTATTATTACAATGTGAGCTCCTTGTAGAAAGGCACTGTTTCTTCTTTTACTTTTGCACAAAATCTTGAACAAAATAAATATTTAATAGGACTTTTTAATTAATTGTCAAAGCACATTTTACCTGTTTTATTCCAATTAGCTATTTAATGTGGTCTCTGATGATATCCAAGATCCCTGAGGGCAGACAGGAATTTTGCCTGTTTTAACTGCTTGCCCTCATGACCTAGAACAATAACAAGGCATTGTTACAGTATAAAATTTTTTTTTTTCACAAACAGTTTGCTATTCTCCTGTCTTGGATTAAATTATAGCAGCTAGTTTTTCCTGGAAGTAATAATGCCACATTTATCACCATCCACAATTGAAGAGCACCCCTGAATAAAAGTGACTTCAACTGCCATGTTAGCATTGTTTGATAAAGAAATAAATGTTACTGTTGCTTTTGGTGTTTTAGTCATGAAGTCCTTGCCTATGCCTATGCCTGAATGATATTGCCTAGGTTTTCTTCTAGGGTTTTTATGGTGTTAGGTCTTATGTTTAAATCTTCAATCCATCTGGAGTTAATTTTAATTGGTGTATAGAAATGCTTGTGATTTCTGCACATTGATTTTTGTATCTTGAGATTTTGTTGAAGTTGCTTATTAGTTTAAGGAGATTTTGGGCTGAGGACAATGGAGTCTTCTAAACATACAATCATGTCTGCAAATAGAGACAGTCGGACTTCCTCTTTTCCTAACTGAACACGCTTTATGTCTTTTTCTTGCCTGATTACTCTAGCTAGAACTTCCAATACTACATTGAATAGGAGTGATGAGAGAGGGCATCCTTGTCTAGTGCCAGATTT
>CAUYQU010077142.1:0-43115 GCA_963574635.1 Cheracebus regulus
CTACCTGTTAAACGGATGGGACACTGAGGGTAGGACAGTGGTCAGTCCCGTTCTATTTATTTATTTATTTATCTTTATTCTTGAGACAGTCACACTCTGTTGTCTAGGCTGGAGTACAGGCATGATCTTGGCTCACTGCAATCTCCACCTCCCAGGTTCAAGTGATTCTCCTACCTCACTCTCTCAAGTAGCTGGGACTAAAGGCACACACTACCATGCCTGGCTAATTTTTTGTATTTTTAATAGAGAAGGGGTTTCACCATGTTGGCCAGGCTGGACTTGAACTACTGACCTTAGGTAATCCACCTGCCTTGGCCTCCCAAAGTGTTGGGATTACAGGTGTGAGCCACCGTGCCTGCCAGTCCAGTTCGAAATTGCAGTTACATAGGACACAGAGTGAAAATCATGGTTCCCTCCATGAGTGGCAATAAATGTATCAACTACCGGGAGTTGCTTCTGTGAAAATCAGGCTTTCTGACCTCCAGGCCTGTCCCAATAATCTGAAAATACAAATCTACTAAGGCACAGTGAAAGATAAACCCCTAGATTAAAAAACAGACTCCAACCAAGCAATGAGCACCACCATAACAATAACAATAACAAGAAGTGACTTTGGCTTCTTGAACTTCTCAAGAAGGCAGGTGGGCAGGGGCCATGAACTCCCCATTTCTGGGTGGGCTGTTTTAACAACATGCTTCCACTTCACAGTGAGGCTGAACCATTCTAAGGACCTACTTCCATCTTCTCCTTTCCTTCCTTTTTTCATCTACTCCTCATCTTTTCAAACACCATTCCCCCCGCACCCCCGTGCACATGCACACCTTTAAGACTGGGAACAAGCCAAGGTTTATAGAGAAATAGATACTTGTCAGAGTGAAAAATATTACATTTCTATCTCCGATCTTCAGACAGCCTACCCAGACTCAGCCCACCCTTCCTGAGGCCTGGGTAACATGCACCCCAACTCCAAATTTTAAATAACAATGACAATAACAATAGCTAATACTTACTGTGCTAGGCATCTCATTATGGGCCAGATATTCATATGTCACTTTATTTAAACATCTTCCTTTACTACTCCTGACAATCCTATGAGGCAAGCACTATTATTGTCTCAATTTTAAGGATAAGGAAACTAAAGTTGAGGGATGATAAATAACTTGTTCAAGGCCACCCAGACAGGAAGGAGCAAAGCCACATCAAGATTGATTTCACTAATCACAGAACCAAAGTGACCGAATATACTAAATGTATTTCTTCAAAGACTGTCTACCTTTCAACCCAGCAATCCCATTACTGGGTATATACCCAAAGGAATATAAATCATTCTATCATAAAAACACATGTAGATGTATGTTCACTGCAGCACATTAATGATAGTAAAGACCAGGAATCAATCTAAATGTCCAGTGATAGGCTGGATAAAGAAAATGTGGTATATATACACCATAGTCCCAAATTACCCCAGCAGTGAGATCAAGTACTACATCAATGGCCTTAGGTGAGACTCTGAGATTTGCTGGCTGCAGGTGAGACTCATCACATAACCAGTGGTGGTGGCTATGGGATTAAACTCCTTCTGCTTGAGAAAAGCAGAGGGAAAAGTCGCCATCCACCGCATCCCAGTGCCCCCAGACGGTAGCCAATGATATGTTGGACTAGCGTGGAAGTACAAATGCCCAGCTTCTTCTCCATGAAGCAGGTCAAGCCCATTGTAGTTGACACTCTATTAACTCTCCCCTTGGAATCAGACTGAGTGTGAGACATTACTTGAAACCCCTCCTTTTTTTTTTTTTGGTTTCTCCCCTTCCCAGTCTGGCTTCCTTTGCTCCTAAGAGCATTTCCTCAATAAATCTCTTGATTCCTTACCTCTAGATTTTTCTAGGAAAACCTAACTTAAGAGAGAAACGAAAACATTTAGTGGCTTCAGACATGTGGAGTTGGGCTGCATTTTATAGCTCAATGATTTACTTTACCCATAGAACATATCAAGAACATTCTCTGAGGTGAACTGAGTCACCTCATGATCATTCACAGATGCCACACCTTTCTTTCTAAGTATTCCACTACCTGTTTTCCTGTCACCCCTTATACCATCTTGAAGCTGTGCCAGACTCAGCTGGTCACTGTGGACAAAGATCCTGCAAACATCCCACTTTGCCCTAGACACGGGGCACTATAGCACAGCTTTGACACCCAGACTGTGAAAAATCAAGAATCACAATTGATCTCAACAAGAACTATATTAGGAACAGTGAACTAAATTATCTAACCCAAACCTTGTGCCATACATCTTTCTAATGGTTTATTACAGAGGAAAAATTCAGGTCCCAGGCATTTTCTTCTACTAAGCTCACAAAGATATGCTATTGGCCACCGTAAAGCATGTTACATCAGGGCAGTATTAATACCACCACTATATAATTGTAAAATAATTTCTCCTAAAAAGTGAAAGTTCTTTCCAGTATTGCATTCATTTGTGCTTCAAATCTACTTAAGAGAACTTGCTATATGCTTTTTAGAGTTGGAAACCAAAGAGAAAAAGCATGAATAACATATTTTTATTTTTATCCTTATCCAGCATGATAAGAAAGACCTAGAAGGTAAGTTTCATTTTATTTTATTTTTTCCATTTAGAGTTAGAATACCATAGTTGAGTTAGGACGGAAAAGTGAGCCACTGGCAAAGTCTGAATTCTTTCATGTGAAAAAGTTGTTTGTTTGCTGTTGTTGTTGTTGCTGTTATTGATTTTGGCCACAATGTTTTCTCCCACCAAGTAGTTTTCACAATTTCACCGTGCTAATTTAAAATTTTATTCAATAAAAACATAAAATTTGCCAGAATTGGTCGTCTTAGATAAGGTAGCAAAGGGCTTCAAATCTGAGTGAGCCAGTAATTTATTGTATGAATCTTGTTATAAATTATATGAAGATTATGAACTATGAATTTGAATTACTATATGAATTATATGAAGATTATGAATAATATTTCAATAGGCCACTTTTTATGCAAGACAAACCAATTAAGAAGCACGAACAGGCTGGGGATGGTGGCTCATGCCTGTAATCCCAGCCCTTTGGGAGGCAGAGGTGGGCAGATCACCTGAGGTTGGGAGTTCAAGACCAGCCTGACAAATGTGGAGAAACCCCATCTCTACTAAAAATACAAAAATTAGCTGAGCATGGTGGCACACACCTGTAATCCCAGCTACTCTGGAGGCTGACACAGGAGAATCACTTGAACCCGGGAGGCGGAGGTTGCGGTGAGCCGACATTATGCCATTGCACTCCAGCCTGAGCAACAAGAGCAAAACTCCATCTCAAAAAAGAAGAAGAAGAAGAAGAAGAAGAAGAAGAAGAAGAAGAAGAAGAAGAAGAAGAAGACGACAAAGAGGAAGAAGAAGAGGAAGAAGCACGAACAATACAACTGAAAAGCATTCAAGGATTACAGCGGTAACCAAATAAAATGAGAGAGTAAGGCTTCGTAGTGATGGTACTAATGGTAAACATGAGCATTGAACAGTGTGGTAGTGTCAGGGTTAGTGGCACGGTTATGACCACAGTTTTGGAAAGCATGAAGTTGCATGTTTGACTCTCAGCTCTAACACTGTGGAGCTGTGTGCCTTTGAGCAAATTACTTCACCTCTGTGGGTGTCATTTCCCAGATCTGTAAAATGGGGCTCATAATACTGTTCATAGGGTCCAGGTATGGATTAAAGGTGATATGCATATGTAATAAGATGGAGAAATATTTATTCACCAGGACTTCAGAAAATCTGAAGAAGATAGGCTGCTCTGATGGGGCTGTTTCTATCCCTATCCCACCCTCATTTCTAAGAGCAGTTGAAAGGCTGAGGAACACTTCTCAAGAAATGCCTACTGTGGTAGCGTCAAGATGGATAAATGCAAGCTTGGAGGGGTGGGAGGGGTGTCAGAAACGCTTTCTGAGGAAAACATATGAGATTATCTTTGCGACTTGGAGGTAATAAAAAACATATTGGAGAGGTCACAGAGAACAATAACCATAAACAATAATTGATAATTAGACGTCATCAAAATTAAGAACTTGGGCTCATTAAAGTATACCACTAAGAAAACTGATAAGACTACTAATCTAGCAAAGCATCTTTATCAAGGATTTAACAAAGAATACTGTAAACAACCCTCAAAAATGAGCAAAAATTTGAATGAACACTTTATAAAATAACACATACAAATGACCAGTTAACTCATACAAATATATTCAATGTCATTAAGTAATCAGAGAAATACATTTTTTTAACTCTTATTTTAAGTTCAGGGGTACATGTGCAGGTTTATTATATATGTAAACTTCTGTCATGGGGGTTTGTTGTACAGATTAGAGAAATGCAAATTAAAACCACAATAAGATACTGCTACAACACCCACCAGAATGGCTAAAATAAAACATATGGACAACATCAAATATTGGCAAATATAAAATAAATTATAGGATTTTTTATATAATTATAGGAATATAATTATATAAAATATAATTTTTTTTATATTTTGTAGGAATATAAAATAACATCCTCCTCATTTTGTAGGAAAATAAAATAACACAATCCTTTGGGAAAAGGTTTGGCAGTTTTAAAACTAAAGCTGAACATAGGCTAATCTGTGACCTACCAATTTGACTTCATATCTACTTTCTCCCAAAAATAAAAACGTATATTCACAAAAGACATGTACAAGAATTTCCACAGCAGCTTTATTTATAACAGCCAGAAACTGGGCATTGCCAAGG
Organism: Cheracebus regulus; assembly: GCA_963574635.1. NCBI lineage: Eukaryota > Metazoa > Chordata > Mammalia > Primates > Pitheciidae > Cheracebus > Cheracebus regulus. Next base: position 4,768 of record CAUYQU010077142.1, read on the forward strand.
CATCCATCACCAAAAGAATGCAGAAGTAAACTGGAACAATGAAACATTGCTCAGCAATAAAAAGGAAAGAATTACTAGTGAATGCAACAATATGGGTGGATCTCAGAAACATGTTGAGCAAAAGCAGCTAGGACACACACTGTATGTTAAGAATTGTGAGCGGTCTGAGATTTTACCCTACTTTCAAGCTATACAGTCTACCTCCTTTTTATGAATGCTGGTAGAAGACATGAGACTCCTGGGTCAGAGAAAAATGACTTTATTACTCACAGCTATACTAGTAGCCAGAGTATCAGCATTTTTTTGAGCTGATTTCCCAAGCCCAGTTCCTATAGAGTGACATGAAGAGGGCCAGGTGATACCTGCACAGACAGTGAGGAGGATCCCTAAGCTTAGTGAACCTGAATCTTCTATAGTGCTCTTTGCTCCTGGGGGAGATACTATCTCTGTATTCCAAAGCCGCTAGCTATACAACATTTTTGAAAAGAGAGTCTGGGAACAAAGGCTACAAGTGTCTCTGCTAGTGAGAGGTACAGAAATGTGAGCAATCCATGAAGAACCATATCCCAACACTGTATAATTCCACTTACATAAAATTCTAGAGGCAGCAAAGTCATTTATGGTAGAAAAAAAATCAGAAGAGTGCTTTCCTCTGGTGGTGGTTAGAGGAGGCAGTGGTGGTAGGGAACTTTCTGATAGGCTTTCAGTTATATAGATGTATACGTTTGTCAAAACTCAGTGAAAGTACACCTAAATTATGTGCGTTTCATTTTAAGTAAATTTTACATCACACAAAGAAGACAAAACAAATATTGAACTCCAGTTAACAATATGCATGCCAAGGTATTTAGAGGGGAAGCATAACATACCATCTGCAATTTACTTTGAAAGTGCCAAAAGTAAGCTGGATTCGTGGATTGAAAAAGGGATGAGCATTTTTTTTTGGATGAGTCTTTAGGGTTTTCTAGATATACAATAATATCATTGGCAAACAGCAACAGTTTGACTTCCTCTTTTCCAATTTGGATGCCCTTTATTACTTTCTCTTATTTGATTGCTCTAACCAGGACTTCCAGTACTATGCTGACTAGAAGTGGTGAAAGTGGACATCCTTGTCTTGTTCCAGTTCTCAGGGACAATGCTTTCAGCTTTTCCCCATTCAGTATGATGTTGGCTGTGGGTTTGTCATATACTGCTTTTATTACTTTGAGGTAAGTCCCTTATATGACTATTCTGTTGAAGGTTTTTATCATAAAGTGATGCTGAATTTTGGAATTTTGGAAATTTTTTCTGCATCTATTGAGATGATCATATGGTTTTTGTTTTTAATTCTGTCTATATCATATACCACATTTATTGACTTGTGTATAAAGACTTAAAGATTTGAAACCATAAAAATTCTAGAAGACAGCATTAGAAAAACTCTTCTAGACATTGGCTCAGACAAAGACTTCATGACTAAGACCCCAAAAATAAATGCAACAACAACAAAAAATAAATAAGTTGGATCCAATTAAACTAAAAAACTTCTGCACATCAAAAGAAATAATCAGCAGAATAAATCGACAACCCACAGAGTGGGAGAAAATATTAGCAAACTATGCATCTGACAAAGGACTAATAAGCAGAATCTAGAAGGAACTCAAATCAGCAAGAGAAAAACAAGTCATTCCATTGAGAAGTAGGCAAAGGTTGATTCCATGTCTTTGCTATTGTGAATAGTGCTGCAATGAACATACGCATGATTAAGAAATTACGCATACACCATGGAATACTATGCAGGCATAAAAAGGAACTAGATCATGTCCTTTGTAGGCACATGGATGGATCTGGAAGCCATTGTCATCAGCAAACTAGCACAGAAACAGAAAACCAAACACCACATGTTCTCATTTATAAGTGGGAGCTGAACAGTGAGAACATGTGGACACAGGGAGGGGAGCAACACATGCTGGGGCCTGTTGCAGGATTGAGGGGAGGGAGAGCACCAGGATAAATAGCTATGCCTGTAGGGCTTAATACCTAAGGTGACAGGTTGATAGGTGCAGCAAACCACCATGACACACGTATACCCATGTAACAACCTTCATGTTCTGCATACATATCCTGAAACTGAAATTAAATTTTTAAAAAGGTAAGCAAAGGACATGAATAGACAATTCTCAAAAGAAGATATACATTCAACAAACATATGAAAAAATATTCAATATTGTAAACTATCAGGGAAATTCAAATTAAAACCACAATAGATACCATCTTACTCCTGCAAGAATGGCCATAATTAAAAAGTCAGAAAACAATAACTGTTGGCATGGATGTGGTGAAAAGGGAACACTTTTACACTGCTGGTGGGAATGTAAACTAGTACAACCACTATGGAAAACAATGTGGAGATGTCTTAAAGAACTAAAAACAGAACAATCATTCCATCCAGCAATCCCACTATGGGGATTTACCCAGAGGAAGAGAAGTCATTGTATGAAAAAGACACTTCCACACACGTTTTCAGCAGTACAACTCGCAATTGCAAAAATATGGAACCAGCCTAAATGCCCATCAACCAATGAATGGATAAAGAAAATTTGGTACATATACACTATGAAATATTACTCAGCCATAAAAAGGAACAAAATGTCTTTTGCAGCAACCTGGGTAGAGCTGGAGGCCATTATGCTAGGTGAAGTAGCTGAGGATGGAAAACCAAATATTGTACCTTCTCACTTATAAATAGGAGCTAAGTTATGAGGATGCAAAGGCATAAGAATGATATAATGGGCTTTGGGGACCTGAGGGAAAGGTTGAGAATGAGGAAAGGGATAAAGGACTATACGTTAGGTACAGTGTAAACTGCTTGGGTGATGGGTGCACCAAAATCTCAGAAATGACCACTAAAGATCTTACCATGTAACCAAAATCCTCCTGTACCCCCAAAACTATTGAAATAAAAATAAAAATTATTTTAAAAAGGAATAATAGATAAGTAGCTATACATAAAGCAGGTAGAGTAACATGTTAATGATAGAATCTAGATGGTGTGTATATAGATGTTCTATTTAAAGTTAACTTGCTATTTGAAAGTTTTTATGACTAAATGTTGAAGATGACTGATAATTTTTTAAGCTTGCATATAGGCAAATTCTCCCCTCCACACATAAATATATGCATAAAATGAAAGGGTAAATGACACACTGTGGAAAATAAATACAACATATCTGATAGTTCAGCTATGAAAATTAAGAGTTCTCAGAAATAAAAAAAGAAAATTAATACATTAATACCAATTGAAAAATGGGCAAGAGTGATGAACAGGCAATTCACAAAAAAATATATAAATTAATAATCTGTTACAAACAAAATAGGCAGTATCACTAGTAATCAAAGAGATGCAAACCAAAATATTGATAAGTTGCCATTTGTCATTTTTGCTACTTACTTGGCAAATAAATTTTATATTATAATACCCAGTGTTGGTGTGGATATGAAGCTGATTTAACTGGCCAGACTGCATGAGTTTGAATCCTAGCTCTTTCACTTCCCAAGCTGACTGACCTTGGGTGAGGTACTTCATGTCACTGTGTTTCAATCTCCTCATATATAATACTGGAAAAATAATAGTATCTATTAAGCTAATACACTACATTTCAATTGTGTATTGGGCACAAATAGGGCAACAGTCCAAACCTTTCATTCCACTCCCCACTAAAAAAAACTCAGTATGTAGATTATTGGGCAGGTAAGAGCAGAGTATTAACAAGGTCTTTATCATGAACTCAATCACGGTGGGAAGGACTCTGTTCCATGATTAAAAAAAAAAATCTCAAGTATTTTTTAGATAAATAAATAGCTAATTTGTCATATAAACATTACCTGGTTTTCTATAAACACATAGCTACTTAATTTTCTGAGTAGTCTAAATGTAAAACTAGTGATTATTTTTTCCCCAGAAATAAAACATTTACTATAGCTAGCAGAAAGGAATGTACATCTTATAGATATTTTCACAAACTCATTTGAATTTTTGTTTACTTTTTTCCTTTAAAAACAAGATAGAACAAAATAAAATCATTTCGGCAAAAGGTTTTTCTACCACTGTGACAAGTTAGGAAAAATGCAATGAAGAAAAGAGAAGACACTTTAAAAGCTAGGTTTTCTTAAGTTTTAAATTTAGCAACATCTCAGAGCTGGAGCAATCCTGGAACCATTTTAGAATCACCTTTTCCCCTTCAATCATAGCAGTTCTGGGATCATCAATGCCTGCACGTACAGGCTTTTTCTTCCTACTCGTCTCAGGGCTGGATATACCAGGTTGCAGAACCTGAGCATCAACTCCCAGTTAAAATCATAGACATCTCCTCCCTTTCCTGCAAATGCCTCAATATTTTTAAAACACTGCTTTCAAGTACTCTTTTCCCTTTACTACTATTTGGTGACAAATTTCCTGTCACTTTTGATTTTTAAAATTGGTACACTCCAGTTAAAAAACGTCAGCCTAAATACTTGATTCAGCCTATGACTACTTCCCTGCTCATAGACTAGACTAGGGACTCACAGGACTTTCAGTATTGAAGGGGGTGATAAGCTACCTCTGATCTCTCTTCTATCCATCCAAGCCCAACTCCTCTGGGATTGGGGTAGGAGCTGAACAGAAGGGTAGAACGTTCTTAGATAGGAGTGGCCAGTTGATGGTGGGAGTTGTCTCTGATATCTTTTCTGATTCACTTTTCTGATTCACCAGCTGATGCTGGTAGGGGCTTGCAAGGCTTTCTTGTGTGGGATTCATTTGCCTTCTACGTCCCTTCATCAGCCAGGAAGACTCTCCACCCTCGGGACACTCTTGCCTCTCTATAACTCCTCCCCACCATTATTCTCTGCCTTCTAGGGGAGCCAGGAGAATCATAGCTTCTCCCTTTCATACCCTCCCAGTGCCCTGGAGAGCTCAATGGGGTAGGGGATGGTATTGCCACCTTCTTCCCAACATCACATACCCCTGCTGGCACAGGCTGTTCCTCAGGCCTCTCTAGACCACAAATGAATACCATTCTATGTTTGAAACCCCCACGAGGGACCTTCACCCAGGTCCCTGGTGCAGCAGTCCCTACAGTTGTTGGCACCAGGGGCTGGTTTCATTGAAGACAATTTTTTTTTCCAAGGACAACAGAGTGAAGGGATGGTTTCAGGATCAAACTTCCACCTCAAATCACCAAGCATTAGATTCTCATACAGAGCATGCAACATAGATCTCTTGCATGTGCAGTTCAAAATAGGGTTCCAACCCCGAAGAGAATCTAATGCCACCGTTGATCTGAGAAGAAGCACAGCCCAGGTGGTAATGCTCACTTGCCTGGCCTGCTGCTCACCTCCTGCTGTGCAGCCAGGTTCCTAACAGGCCACGGACCAGTACCAGTGCACAGCCCAGAGGGCAGAGACGCCTGTCCTAGCAGCTCCTAAAGAGCTCTTCCTGGCCCTCCTCCTGACAGAGACTACAATGCATCTGTGGGTTGCGTGAAACACTGTATGTCAGTCTTCTCTTCTAGAAGGCAGGCACCCTCAGTATTGAAGAGTGATTTTCCAGGTGTCCCTCACCTCACTTGGTTCTGATGAAGAGAATGTTCCCTCTGTCCTCTCTCTCAGGAGTCTCCCCAGAGAGATAGTATTCATAGGTAGTTTGTGTAGCTTTTTAGCTGATTGGAGAAAGTTCAGCTCCAGTCATGGATGGCTTACAGGATAATTAGCCCTTTTCATTTTGAGCTTTGGGTCTTCAGTGTACATCTGAGTACTGAGAAAGGTCCCATTTTATATTACATGTGATGTGTATATTTCTTCCAGAAATTTGGATAAAAGAGTATATAAATATAAATGTCTATATTTTTTATCAATGCCAGAAGAATCAGATATTCAAAATGTTATCCGAGAAGTGGGTTATATCTTTACTGCAGATAAGGGTAAGCAGTATTATTATTAACTCTGAGCAAAGATAAAGATATTGAATCAGACATTTGGACCTCCCACTTCTGGTGGCATCAATTGTGAGATTTGCACTAACCAGCAGATGTAAAAAGTCAAGATCATGTAGGAAATCAATCAAGTAAGGCCTTAGAGAAAGGATAAGAAACTTGACCTAACCACCAGACAGTAGGCTCCAAATTTATTTTGTTGACTTTGAGGGTATTTGAATAAGAGAACAGAAAATGAGGTAATTAAGGAGGGCTTTAATCCCTTTGGTTAGAAATGAACAATGACAGTAAATCTATGGCTTCAGGCATCATTGGTAATGACGGGTGATATTCCCTAAGTGATACAATTATCATCTTTTTTTAGTTAATAAAGCTCCTTTTATTTTTCCTATCCTATTTTATTTGTATTGAATCTTTTCAGAGCAATGATATGCTTCTTTACAGTCCTAAACAGAGTCTACTGATCACATCACACTCTCCTCAATTGTTCAAGGGTAATTATTAAAAATCCTAGTTGGTGTTCAAGAATTTAACACAGAAACACACTCAAAAGTAATTTGACAGGAGTAGGCTCTTTGCCCCAGACACTAAACAACCCTCAAATTGACTGTCTTTTGAATTTGTTAGACTTTTCTGAAATTTTACTTATAAGCAGTCAAGTGACTCTTCTCACTGCCACATACGGTTCTCCAGTCTTTATCATCTGGTGTTCCTGGTCTTTGGGCTTGGAAAGCAGGTAACCATGTTCATTTGAACTACATGAAAACCAATAGTAAATAAGTTATGAGAGTAAGTCTGAGCAGATCTCCAAGGAACAAAGTGCATGATCTTCAACACATGTGACATTGAGATTTGCTGCTCAGGGACCATTTGTGGTTATGTCTTGGTTCTTGGCTATGTTTGGGATGGGCGAGATTACAGGAAACCTGAGTTCCAAATACATAATGTTTAACCATAGTTGCTAAATAGAAAGTAAGACATTACGGAGAAGGCACTGATTCTCATATCACTGGATCATTATTTCAATAAAAATCTATTAAGAGATGAAAATAGTTGGCGCTTCTTTGAAAATGCCTTAATGTTACCAAGGAGTCAGTTACTCACTTACCTGGCCCATATTTTGAAATTAATTCCTAAAGCTATTTATACTACTCAGGCTGTCCCTAGAGCCTCTCTTTAAAGGATGCTATTTCCAGCATGAGCTCAGTCGTTCAGGGAAGTATCCTGGGGTTTTCAGTTCAAAAAATCGAATTAGTGCATCTGGGCCGATTACCAAAAGCCATTAGAAGACTTTGGTTCCGTTTTTAACAGCTCTCTCCTCTCCTGCACTCCTCCTGCCTTGGAAGCTCGGATGTTCAACATGAGAGCCTTTTTTCTGAATTGCTTTTGGCACAGGCTGCAGGCAGGCGAGCATGCAGTTAGAAGATTGTCCAAAATTACAGTTACATGACAACATTGATCTTGGCTCCAGAAGTCAAATGGGGAGTTCCACTTTGGCACAAGACCTTTTCTTCTAATCCATGTCATACTTACTTATTTTTCAGGGCTTTTGAATAACCTCATATCAATGTTAAAATGTGGATCCCAAAATAATTTTTTTAATGATGGCTAAAGTCTTTATTAATTATATTTTCAGACTTCTTAAGAATTATCTTTCTAGATTTGCTATGACTGAATTATATCTCCCTCACCTCAAATTTATATGTTGAAATCCTAACTCTCAGCACCTCAGAATGTGATAGTATTTAGAGATAAGGTCTTTACAGAGATAATTAGGTCAAAGTGAGATCATTAAGATGGCCCTTATTTCAATATGACTGGTATCTTTTTAAGAAAAGGAGATTAGGACAGACACAGAGAAAAGACTAAGTGAAGACACAGTGAGAAGGTGGCTATCCACAAGCCTAGGAGAGAGGCCTCAGATGGAACCAACTTGCCGACACCTTGATCTTGGACGCAGCCTCCAGAACTGTGAGAAAATAAATTTCCTTCATTTAAGCCCCCCAATCTGTGATACTTTGCAATGGCAGCCCTAGAAGACTAAGACAAAGTTTCACTGGCTAAAAATCCACATCACAAACCAAAGAGGTATAAGAAAACTCATAACCATACACAGGAACAATGGTACCATGGGAAGTATTGAGCTAAATTTGGAGAGTATCTTTTTGCTCTGTAACTAGACCTGTTTAGATATCTGCTGTGTGTATAATTTGGAGCCACCTATGACTGGTCTCCAATAAATAGTTGCTCTTTGAATACTGGTGTTCTTTGTCCTGTTCCAAACAGAAAACATTTTTCTCACTCTGAACATTTTTCTCATCTTTTAGAGTGGATGAGCTCTTTTGAATTACAAGCTTCATGTCCTTAGTGAGTCCTCCACAGTCTGTGCATCAGCAGAGCTAACACTCTCTCTCCCCAGTATCAGCTAATTAGCCTCTCTGCCTGCCACCTCCTGTGCCCTTTATTCTCTTATCAAAAGGAGAGACCCTCCTGCAAGACATACACAGAAGCAAGTGCTGCTTTTCAATCCCACGTGGTTTACCTCCTTTACTAGTCTTACCTTAGTCTACCAGGAACTAATGAGCTATTAGTGATAGACCTTTATCTGCAAAAAGAAAAACATTCCTCAATGTACTAAAATGTCATTTCTGAAGAATATAGACAAGAGAACTCTGAGAAAAAAATGTTTTCAACATATATGAAGACTGAAGCAGCTGTGCATTCAGGTTAAAATTGTGGTGCTGGAAGATGAATTGTCACACTGCGAGACTGTGGAATCATCAATATGGACTTGCTTCCCAAGAAGGGTAGTTCTCCATTTCAGGTGCACATTACACTTTCCTGAGGAATGATTAGAGAATTCTGATAGTATCATTCGCAAAGAGCCTGAGTTAATTAGTGTCGAGTAAAGCCCATTCCTTGGTATTTCGAAAATATACTAGGAATTAAAAGGATGGGTTAGGTTACTAATGAGGAAAAGAGAGAGAGAGAAAGCAAAAAAGGGAGAGACAGATGTCATGAGAGAGACAGAGACTGAGAGATAGAGGAAAAAAACATATTGGTTAATTTTTTGTTCCTAACTACTACATGCAAACATGTAGGACCTGTTTCCTTTGCTAGTAAAATTTGAAATAAATTAGGTTTGATTGCAGCTAAGAGCAACATATTAAGATCTTGGAAAAACAACTCAAATTGTTACACTGTAGAATGGATGTTATCTTTAACTATGGCATCACCAGAAGACAGCTTTATAAATTATAGGGTGCAATGGGTTATTTTGATGAGATTATAGGTTCTTTATATTGCTTACTCAAACAGGGATAATAACAGAACATGACCACATATGTTTATAGTTTCTATTGGAAAAGAGCTTAAAGATTATCTGGATGAAATGAACAATTATTGCATCTCCAAGGTATGTTTTCTTTATAATGAACGTTGTAACCATCTCTTAATCTGAGCAACCATATTTAGACATCAAGGCGAGAACGATTCCACCTAAATGTAACCAGTGGTCTACTCTCTAACAGCAGTCAAGCTTCCTCTGCTATTCTTCCTACTGGATCATACTCATTTCTTTATCTTGGGTTCCTTGAGTGACAAATACTTGAAAATTCAAGCCAGACTGGGCATTGTCAGAAAGGGCTCCTCATTATTTACCATTATAATTTCTGTCATTTACAATTCTAATAGGGGATTAACCTGGTTAAAACAGTGCTGTGGCGATGTGATGGTTAGTACTAGAGAAAGTAACCATGCCTGAGATGATGTAAAAGTTACTGTGTACCTATTATTTGTTAGGCAACTGCAATAGGAACTCTCTTTATAAAGATATTGAATGAAAACACATCATCAAGAAAACCGTAGTTTTTCTCTATTCCCTCCTTCTCCACTAAAATATCCTGTAAGTGCTTCAAATTCAGCATTCCTCAAAATGAACTAATTTCTCCTCACTTGAAGTTGGTGACTTTTCCTAAATTCTTGACTTCAGTTCACAGCATTCTCTTCCAATTGAGTTGGAAAGCCCCACTCAACTCCTCTCTCTCCTACCCCCAGGCCATTCACCCTGTCCAGCCAAGTAGACCTCTGAATTTCTTCTGGAGTCTATCCCACCTTTTAGCTCATTGTTGCTGGCTTAATTCAAGTCCACACCATTACCTGGAGAATTCCAAGAGATGCCCCAGAAAGAGCCATCTCAAATGCTAAACAGCTTTCGGGAAGGAGGCAGCTATTAAAACAACAGCAACAGATAACAGAGCAGCAAGAACAAACAACCCCTGCTCTCGGTCTCACTGTCCTCCCCACCCTAGCAGCCATTTTCTAACATTAACAGAGGTGTCCTTTGAAAATAAAAGTTGAATATATCATTCCTTTGCTAAGAGCTTTCGTTGGCTACCTATTGTTTTAAAGATACAGCTCAATTTTTTTTTTTTTTTTTTAGCATTTAACCACTTTATCTTTGCCCAAACTAAATGCGTTCATTTTCTTCTCCTCAAACAAATCATGCTCTCTGCCACCTCTAAATCTCTGCACACTCCCTCTTTATAGAATATTCTTTCATACTTCCACCTCTGCTTCTAAACTCTTTCTCTACCTCAATTTTTAAGCCTAAAACCACATATAACCACCTGGCCAAGTCAGTATCTCCTGGAATGAGTTAGCTGCTCTTTCCTGTCAATGGCCCTAACACTTTGTACAAATCCCCATTGTAAGTTATTTGGCAAAAACTATTGAGCACCTACTGTATGCTATGAACTATGAAGACAGTACAAAAAAAAGGCAATGTCTATGTTCTCATGTTCTCATAGCACTAATATTATCATGGGAAAACATAGTTAATAAATCAGCAAAAAGAGCACTACCCTTGGTGACGTAGGACAAAAATTCAACTGGGATAGATTGAGGAGAGAACAGATAAGAAAGTAGTGACAGCTTAGCACATGTTGAGATTTCCATTTATTTTCATGTTTTTCTTGTCCTCTGTACAGCAGTCGCCAATCTTTTTGGCACCAGGGACTGGTTTCGTGAAAGACATTTTTTCCACGGATGTGGGGGTGTTTGGGGGGTGGTGATGGGGGATAGTTTTGGAATGATTCAAGCACATTACATTTATTGTGCACTTTATTTCTCTTATTGTTACATTGTAATATATAAAAACATAATTATACAAGTCACCATAATGTAGAATCAGTGGGAGCCCTGGGATTGCTTTACTGGAACTACATGGTCCCATTTGGGGGTGATGGGAGAAACTGACAAACCATCAGTCATTAGATTGTCACAAGGAGTGCACAATCTAGATCCCTGGCATGCGCAGTTCACAATAGGGTTCATGCTCCTATGACACTCTAATGCCACCACTGATCTGACAGGAGGGGGAGCTCAGGTAGTAATGCAAGCAATGAGGACAGCTCTAAATACAGAAAAAGCTTTGCTTGATTGCCTGCTGCTCACCTCCTGTTGTGCAGCCCAGAACCTAACAGTGTAGATACATAACAGTCCAAAGCAGGGGTCCCCAACCCTGGGTGACATGGTATTGGCTTGTGGCCTGAGGGTTGGTGACCCCTGCTCTAAACCACGACCTACAAAATGTGAAGTAATGACAGTTATTAATATAAATGAGGTCATGGCACAATGTATGGCCTGTAGGAAGTAATCAACGAATGTTGGATAAAGAAAAAAGAAAGGAAGGGAGAGAGGGAGGGGAGGAAATGAAAAGAAGAAACCTCATGCTCACTTTCTGCCAACCAGCTTTTGGGAAACATAGCAAACAAAAGGCAGAAACTTGAAATGCTAGTAAGCATATCATATACTATAATGGACTGAAACCTAATTTCTTTTTATACATTGAAGGTTAAAGGAAACTGTAGTCTGCAACCAAGTTAGAAGTTCAAGAGTAGTAAAGGATTTTATAGATGTTGCAGAATTATATGTGCCATTTAAGAAAATTAAGAACATGAGTGCTGTCTATATACTAGCATGTGAATAAATCAACAGAATAAGTGAAGCTTATATTGGTTACACAAAAGTAATATTAACTGCAATTATGTATGTGAACTTCTGACCTTTTATGTTTAATTATCTTACAGCAAAATAATTTTTATATAACATTATATTTAAAAGATTATATTTATTTATTACATTTTCCAACTAATATTTATTTAGTGACTGCCATTTAAAGATATTCAACTGGGCTCTGTTAGGGAATATGAAAAAGCTCAGAAAATAAGGCCCTTCCCTTAAAAAGTTACACTGAAATAGGAGAGATGAGATACTTACATAACATGTAAGTTACACATCAAATGTGACAGATTCTTTATTAGAGAAACAATGCTATGAGGGTGGAGGGCCTTACAGAGGAAGTCTCACTGAGGTCAGTCTTGAAGGATGTGATAGAAGAGGGTGGGGAGAAAAAACATTCTAGAGTGAATAAAATTAGATGTGGAACATGATAGTGTGTGTCCAGAAAACTGGAGAGTGTCACCTGTTAGAAAAACATAACATACCAAAAGGTGAAACAGGAGGTAAGCCTGGAAAACTAGACTGTGATGAGATCATGATAGCTAAGTAGAAAATTTACATTTTATTCACTTCCATGTAAAAATTTCCAGAAAAGGTTTAACAGACTTTATTTCAAATTCTCTCTATTGCATCCAATAGGTTTTTTTTTCCATTCCCAATCAAAGCCCCTAGTATGATGAAGTTCTACCACGGAAGGATTTCTAAGGTTCAGCTCATATGTGGTAAATCCATTTTGTTTTCACTCAGTAAATGGTCAACCAGCCCTTTGATGGTCTCAATGTCGAATTGCTATTAACTTGTGTTATATGTGGATGGCAGTGCCCCTTAAAAATGGCCGTGTATTTATTTCTATATCTAATTGTCTATTGATTTTTAATTTATAATACTTTTATCTTACAACAGATGTTTTGAGACAGTTTATCACTTTTTGTTTGAAAAATCAGGCTTGTCTGTCAATAACTGATTTTCGTGTACCACTTAATCAGACAAAGTTCCCTGCTCTAAGGAATTAATTTACATTTTCTATTTCAAGAGATTCCCTGGCACCCTCCCATGGTGAGGGATCAATCAGTTTCTTTTTGCTCATACCTGACACCAAGAAGAGATAGAATTTAACTGAAAAACTCTTACTTATAATCGACAAGGCTAAGCAACGGGCCTGTAGTATACAGGAGATACTCATTTTTAATATTATTTGTGTGCAAATTTCCACCTACAGGTGGAGCCAGTGTCCTAAAAAGTCACTGAAGTGTAGACAAGTCTGTTGAGATCAGTGCTTCCAGAAGAATCCATTACCCATACAACTGTATCACACCATTTTTGATAAATACCTATTTGAATACTCTAAACTTGATGAAAATATTAAAATCCTGTTTCATTACTCCAATAACTATTTTATTAAAACTTTCTTCATCAAGTATGAGAGCTAGCTTTGATTCTTAAACAGTAGGTTATTTCAAGAAAACAAATGCAGGCAGTTTTACAGTACTTTCCATTTTCTGTTTAACTCTATTTTACAATCAGTGTACTTCTCTTTAAAGAGCTAAATTTACCAAATGAGTTGGGAATTAAGACAAGGTTTATGTAAGGGCAGTATTTTCCAAAAATACAGTATTATTTGTCCCCTAACATTTTTATTCTTATTCTTATTCTCCTACTCAGCACAGTTGGTTAGATCCCCAATCAGAATTTGAGCACAGATCAGATGTATATATTTTCCCAAGAATTCTAATTCGGTTATATTTATGATGCTTGAACCTAGTGTCAAACTTCAGAGATGAAAATATTTCACCCAGTTCAACTGCTTCATTTATTAAAATTCCTTCAGAAAACTGTAAATTATAACATGGATTTACAAAAGTAAATGAACTAAAGACACATAATCCAGTCATTCATAACAAAGTGGACAGCATATAACCACTTTCCATGTCAAGAAATAGAACATTGGGAGTATCAACTGAGATGATCCCTTCATGCCCTCTTCAGATCCTACCTCCACCTCCAAGTATAATTGCACTGACCACCAAAGAATGGATCCTTAAATTCTACTGACTAGCTTTGCTTCATTGTTTTTTGTCCTTTGTATAAACAGGATCATATACTATATTTTGTGTACCTTGCTTTTTTCATTTTACATAATGTTTGTGAGACTCATATAAACATTTTCTGCAGCTCGAATGCACTCATTTTTTATTGCAGAACATTACTCCTTTGTATGACTATATGTAGGAGATTGGTCAGAATGGTGGGAGAAATTTTAGAAAAGGCAAATCTTCTTGGAAGGCCAGAAGGTTTTCCAAAAGGTTTATGGCTGAAGGTAGCCTAATCCTTTTACCTTGAGCTAATAGCATAGAGCAGATAACAAGGGAATGTAGAGGAGTTTATCAAAATGGCTTGTTTACCAAAGCCAATCTTTGATCTTCCTCAGGTGCATGACTACTGTCTATTTGGAGGGTTGGCAGTGTTCATTTCCCTCTAATGGTGTTTACTTGAGACCTTTGTCATGTAATCTGTACTAAATAAAGGCAAACATCACAGGTTTAGGGAGGACACTGCTGACTTTGGCAGAGGGCCCCTGGGTGCACTGACTGGCAAGCCTGTGTTGTATATGTTTTTCATCCATTGCTCTGTTGAGTCTGCTGGTCGGACTCAACACTATACCTTTGTTAATTACATATTTTCATGTTAATAGAAACTTAGTTTTTTCAGTTTGTAACCATTCAAACTAATGTTGAGAGTTTGACAGGGATTTCACAGAATTTATCCATCGGTTTGGAGATAACTGACATCTGTATGCTCCTGAGTTTTCCAATCTGTGAACATATCTCTCCACTTATTTCTGTCTTGTTTAATTTCTCTCAAAAATATTTTATAGTTTTCTGTATAGAGGTCTTACACGTAATCTGCTGCATTTATTCTTGATTTCTTATGCCATTGCAGATGGCGTTTAAATTTTTAAATTTTCTGCTTATTGCTGACATAGAATTACAATGACCTAATTATATATTTCTAACATAGTAGCCTTGATAAATGCTTGTATTAATTTAAAACTCCTCTGTAAGTTTTTTTTTGATTTTCTATGTACAAAATATTATCATGTAGACATAATGAGGATTTTTTTTTCTTTCCAATTTGTATATTTAAAATTTTCCTTTTCTTCTCTCATTGCACTGACTAGGACCTCTAACACAATGTAAATAGAAATGGTAATAAAGATATCCTTGTTGAATTCTCAATCTCAGGGTAGAAAGCAAGCTTTAAATATTTCACTATTACTATAATGTTTGCTCTATGTTTTTTTTGTACAGTATTTAACTGTTTATGAGGCTTTCATTTCCTATTTCAATTTTTTTTTTTTAAATCATGAATAGATGTTGAATTTTATCAAATAAACTAAATTTGTAGTTAAAAGACCTCTCTTAGTATTTCTACACTTTTAAAAAATATAAGGCCTGGACAATTTTACTGGTAAGTTTTATTAACCTTTAAGAAATAGGTACTCTGTATCTTATACAAGCTGTTTAGGAAACACCAAAAAAGGGGAAGCTATCCACAATATTTTCTGAGACTTGTGTAAAAGTGATACCAAAACTAATCAAGGCTAGCATGATGAAAGGAAAGTATATCCCAATACCATTCTGAAAGATGTATGTAAAAGTTCTAAATACAATTTTAAAACATTGAGCTAAAGTATTAGTTATATACTTAACATATCTAATATCAAATATCTTCTTGATAGATGCAGAAAAAGTATTAAATAAAATTCATTTCTCATTTGTAATAACATATTTAAAAAATTGTTAACCAACAAGGAACAAAATAAAATTTCTTAACTTTATAATGGTGTATATAAAAAACTAACAACAATTCACTAGTTTAATAAGGAAAGTTTAGATGCATTTTCATCAATATCAAGAATGAGGCAAGGATAGTGTGTATCTCACTCTTTAACACTATACTGTTGGGCTTATCCAATGAAATAAGATAAGGAAAAGAAATGAGAGGAATAAGAATTGGGTAAAAAACAAAGTAGATGGCTTTATTTGTGAATGCCATAGAATATTTCAAAGAATCTACAAATAATTAAAATTAATGAGAATTTAGCAAAATTTCTAGTTATAAAATTAAAGAAAATTAATACCTCTATGCTAAAATAAAAAATATGAAACAATTCCCAGATTCTTCTAAATTTCTTTGTGCCCCTTTATAGTCAACCCCTTCTGCAACATTTAGTCCCAGGAAATGACTGATTTGCTTTCTGACCTATAATTTTTTTCTTTTTCCGGAAAGTCATATAAGTGATATCCTACAGTAGTCTTTTGAGTCTGTCTTCTTTAACTTAGCATAATGCATTTGCAACTCATCCATGTTGTTGCCTATGACAGTTCATTCATTTTTATTGCTGAGCAGTATTCCACTACAGTTTATCTATTTACCTGTTGAAGGACATTGGGATATTTCTAGTTTTGTCAATCATGAATAAAGATGCTACAAATATTTATGCACAAGCTTTGAAGTGAGCATACATCTTCATATCTCTTGGGTAAAATTTAGAGGTTGGATAGGCGATAAACTTTTCAAAAGTGACTGCATCATTTGGCATTCCCATCAGCAACATATGACAATTCCAGGTACCCTACATCTTCACCAGGACTTGGTATTGTGAGTCTTTTTTATGTTAGCCATTTTAATAGGTGTGCAGTAGTGGCCACTGTGGTTTTAATTTGTATTTATCTAATGACTAATAATGTTGGTTTATAATTTTCTTTTCTTGTAATGTCTTTGGTTTTTGTGTCAGAGTGATGCTGGCATCACGGAACAAATTGGAAAGTGTTCCCTTCTTTTTTGTGTTCTGGAGGAGATTATGTAGAATTGCTATTATTCATTCCTTAAATGATTCATATATTTCACCAGTGAAGTAATGTGGACCTAAAAGTTTTTAACTATTTTAACATATATAAGACAATTTATATTTTCTGTTTCTTTTGCCATGAGCTTTGATATCTTTCCATAAATTTGTCTATTTCATCTATATTATCAAATTTACTAGCATAGCTTGCTTTTAATATTCTTTTCTTACTTGTTTCATGTCTCAGGGTCTACAATAATGTGTCCCTGTTAACTGCTGATACTAATAATTTTTTCAGAAGATATATTCCAAATTTATTTTATTTTCACTTTATTTTCAACTTTTATTTTAGAATCAGGATATACAATGTGCCTGTTTGATACAAAGATATCTTTCATGATGCTGAGATTTAAAGTACAAATGAATCTGTCACCTAGGCACTGAGCATAGTACCCAATAGGTAGTTTTTTCCAATCTTTATCCCTCTCCCTTTCTTCCCCTCTTTGTATTTCCTAGTGTCTATTGTTCCCATTTTCATGACCATGTGTTATGACCATGTGGTTTATGAGAAATGTCTAGCTCCCACTTATGAGTGAGAACATGTGATATTCTTTTTTTTTGTTTTTAGTTTCTTAAGGTAAAAACTTAGATAATTGATTTGAGGCTTTGATTATTTTCTAATAAAATACAAAAATTAACTCAAGATGGATTAAACACTTAAATGTAAAATCTAAAACCATAACAATCCTAGAAGAAAACCTAGACAATGCCATTCAGGACACAGGTATGGGCAAAGACTTCATGACTAAAACCCAAAAAGCAATTGCAACAAAAGCCAAAAATGACAAATGGGATCTAATTAAACTAAAGAGTTTCTGCACAGCACAAGAAACTAGCATCAGAGTGAACAGGCAACCTACAGAATGGGAAAAAAATTTTGCAGTCTATCCATCTGACAAAGGTCTAATATCCAGAGTCTACAAGGACCTTAAACAAATTTACAAGAAAAAAACAACCCCATCAAAAAGTGGGCAAAGGATATGAATAGACACTTCTCCAAAGAAGACATTTATGCGGCCAACAAACATATGAAAAAAAGCTCGACATCTCTGGTCATTAGAGAAATGCAAATCAAAACCACAATGAGATACTATCTCACACCAGTCAGAATGTCAGCCATTAAAATGTCAGGAAACAACAGATGCTAGCAAGGCTATGGAGAAATAGGAATGCTTTTACACTGTTGGTGAGAGTGTAAATTAGTTCAACCATTGCAGAAGACAGTGTGGTGATTCCTCAAGGATCTAGAACTAGAAACACCACTTGCCCCAGTAATCCCATTACTGGTATATACCCAAAGGATAATAAATCATTCTACTACAAAGACACATGCACAAGTATGTTTATTGCAGCTCTATTTACAAAAGAAAAGACTTGGAACCAACCCAAATATCCATCAATAACAGACTGGATAAAGAAAATGTGGCATATATACGCTATGGAAGACTATACAATCATAAAAAAATGAGTTCATGTCCTTTGCAGGGACATGGATGAAGCTGGAAGCCATCATTCTTAGCAAACTAACACAGAAACAGAAAACCAAACACTGCATGTTCTCACTCATAAATGGGTGTTGAACAATGAGAACACATGGACACAGGGAGGGGAACATCACACACCGGGGCCTGTCAGAGGGTGGGGGGACAATGGGAGGGAGAGCATTAGAACAAATACCTAATGCATGCGAGACTTAAAACCTAGATGATAGGTTGACAGGTGCAGCAAACCACCTGTCAACCCATATATACCTATGTAACAAACCTCCCTGTTCTGCTCATGTATCCCAGAACTTAATGTAAAATATTTTATAAACTGCTCTCTAAGTTGGTTTTAGATTCATCCTACAAATTTTGATATGTTGTATTTTTATTTTCATTCAATTCAAAATATTTCTAAATTCTCTTATGACTTCTTCTTTGATACATTGGTCATTTATAAGTGTGCTATACAATTCTAAAGATTTAGGAATTTTTCAAATGTCTTTTTGTTATTAATTTCTATTTTAACTGACTTATGGGCAAAGAGCATAGTTAGCATAATTTTAAACAAATTTTAAAAATGTATTAAGGTTGGTTTAATGGCCCAGAATATGATTTTTATAGAACATTTTAAAAATTCACAGCCTGGCACAGTGGCTCATGCCTGTAATCTCAGCACTTTGGGAAGCCAAGGTGGGCAGATTGCTTTGAGCTCAGGAGTTCAAGATAAACCTGGTGGCAAAACCACATCTCTACAAAAAATACAAAAATTAGCCAAGCATATTGACGTGCACCTGTAGTCCCAGCTACTTGGAAGGCTGAAGCTGAGAACTGCTTGAGCCCAAGAAGCAGAGGTTGCAGGGAACTGTGATTGTGCCACTGCATGCCAGCCTGGGTGACAGAATGAGAGTTTGTTTCAAGTAAAAAAGAAAGAAAGAAAATTCATGTAAACAAAATATTTGTTAAAATCCATTGCAGAATAAGTTAACAGTATGACATTTTCTTCTTATTCTTTTCACTGTACTCCTATAAATACAGACATAGATGTGTATGTATACATATAGATACACACAGTTACAAATAGATATAGATATATCTATTTGTAACATATAGATACACACAGTTATATATGGAGAATACATATAGATACACACAGTTACAAATAGAGAATCACAGTGTACAATGACTTTGTAATCTACTTTTTGCCTGTAAAGGTAGGATAAATTAGTGCTTAAGATATGAGGCCTGAAAAAACACTGCTTGGGTCCAAATCCAGATTTCACCATTTACTGGCTCCATGATTTGGAGGAAGATTCTCAAATTGTGCTTCAGTTCTTCACATGTAAAATGGGGATAATAATAATAGCACCTATCTCATAGAGATTCTTAGAAGAATTAATATAAACTACTTAGAACACCACTGGACATCTTCTTAGATTATATAAGTGTCCACTAGTTTCTATGATTGCTTTCTCCTATCATGGCTGCAGTATAAGGCTACATCATGATTTATTTAGATCATACCCTAGTAATGAGCATTTAGATTATTTTCAGTATTTGCAATTACAAACTCACTGTGATAAAGATCCTTGTTAGGGCATAATTATGATTATATTCTCCCTTAGGATGAATTCATAGAAGTACAATTGCTATTATAAAGAATAGGCCTATTTTAAAAGGTTCTTAATGCTTTTGCCCAAGTCCCAGAAAAGGTCTTTGGTTTTATGTTTTAATTCATTTACCATCCCACTACTATATAACAAAGTGTGAAAACATAACATTTTAGAAAGCATTTTTCAAAGTCTTACAAGATATATTCTTGTTGAGGTTCAAACAGATAATGGAATTAGAACACAAATTAATAGGTTAAGTTTCAAAGAGCTACCCTGAGAAAGAATTTTATTCCAGCACACAGAGCATAAATATATTACTTTTTTTTTTTTTTTTTTAAGACAGAGTGTTGCTCTGTTGCTCAGGCTGGAGTGCACTCTCATGATCCCGGCTCACTGCAACCTCTATCTCCTGGCTTTAAGTGATTCTCCGGACTCAGCTTCCAGCGTAGCTGGGACCACAGGTGCCTGACTAATTTTCGTATTTTTAGTAGAGAAGGGGTTTTACCATGTTGGCAAAGCTGGTCTCTAATTCCTGACCTCAGGTGATCCGCTGCTTCGGCCACCTAAAGTGCTGGCATTATAGTCATGAGCCACGCAGTTGGCCATTAACATATTACTTTTATAAATGAATCTCAGAAGAATGACAGCAGATGCTAACCAAAAAAGGAGAATGTGCTGTTTCATTGAGCAAGTTAAGTTGTATTAATTAAATCTGGAAAATAATTAACTGATTAAGGGAAATTGTATTTAAGGAATTTATAGCTCTTTTAAGTAACATATAAGTCTGCCTTCTGTGGGAATAGACCATATAGACCTTTTATGAAATGAAAATGTTTAGTAGCATATAGAGTACATAAAAATAGAAATTTTATAAAGAAGAATGTGTTATTTCCAATCATGAACATTTAGCTCTCTGATTTGATAGAGAAGTGCACTTGATACATAAAAACAAAAAATAGAGGATTTAGGGACAATTTCTTTTATGTTACAGGACTTAAATCTTTAATGGCAATGTATAGAAAGGTGATGAATATGTCACGAAGAGGCCTCCAAACTTTTATCTTAACATTTTTTCATATTAGACCCCATTTCCTCATGTGAATAGCAAATGTTCAAGAAAACTCTGCTTAGCAAGTAAATACAACCAAACCCAAGAATCCCTTACATGCAAGACTTTCTAGTCACCAAGAAGTGTGGCTCATGAAACCAAGCCAGACATTCCCACTTATTAAGCCTGGCCTCAAAGGTAAACAGCTTAAGGCTTTCCTCTTTCAAATCAAGATTTTCCATAGGATAAACTTAATCATACCAAATGAACAATCTCTCCAGGGAAGCCATCTTATCTTAAGAAAACTACAGCAAAATAAAAAGGCATCCCTCTTTTGGGAGAAAGAATTGAAGAAATTCTATTTCCTTATAGTAAACAAGCCAACTAATAGAGAACAAGCTGATCGACTTTAAGGACACAGAAACCCAGAGAACTAGAAAAATGAGGTCCACATAATTGTATTCATTTAAAAAGTCTCTAAAAGGAATTACAATTTCTTCTAAAATATAAATTCCAAGGTTAACTTTCCTTTGAGTTGAGAGTCCATGGGACTTCTGTGCAAAATTTAAGGTCTAATTTCACAGGATAACTGATTTACTACAGTAATCTTCCCTTATCTACAGGGGACATATTCCAAGATCACCAGTGGATGCCTAAAATCAGAGACAGTACAAAACCCTATAGGTACTATATTGTTTCCTATACAATGTTGCTTAATAATGAGGATACTTTCTGAGAAATGCATAGTTAGGTGATTTTGTCATTGTGTCATCATACATCATAGAGTGTACTTACACAAATCCAGATGTATAGCCTACTACATACCTAGGCTATATGGTATAACCTGTTGCTCCTAGGCTAAAAACCCCAACAGCATGTTCCTGTACTAAATACTATTTGCAATTGTAACACACTGGTCACTACTTGTGTATCTAAACATAGCTAAACATTAAAAAGTACAGTATAAAAGATGGAAAATGGTACACCTGTATAGGGCACTTATCATGAATAAAGTTTACAGGGCTAAAAGTTGCTCTAGGCCAGTGACCAATTGGTAACTGGATGTGAAGTCCTAGGACATTGCTGTATACTACTGTACATTTTATAAACACTGTATACTTAAGCTATACTCAATTTATATTTTAAAAATTCTTTCCTCAATAATAAATTAACCTTAGTTTGTAACTTTTTTTTTACTTTATAAACTTAAATTTGAAACAAAATTTGACTCTTTTATAATACTTATCTTAAAACACACACTGTATACCTGTACAAAAATATTTTCGTGCCAGACATGGTGGTTCATGCTTGTAATCCCAACACTTTGGTAGGCCGACGTGGGTGGATCACTTGAGCCCAGGAGTTTGAGATCAACTTGGGCAACATGGCAAAGCTCCATCTCTATGAGAAATTCAAGAATTAGCTAGGCATAAAGGTACACATCTGTAGTCCTAGTGACTCAGGAGGCCAAGGTGAGAGGATTACCTGAGCCTAGGGAGGTGGAGGCTGCAGTGAGCCAAGATCATATCATTGCACTTAAGCCTAGGTGACAGACTGAGACCCTGTCTCAAAAAAACAACCCCAAAAAACAAACAAAATCTTCTTTATATCCTTATTCCATACATTTTTTCTAGTTTAAATTTGTTTTTGTTTCCCTTTTTTTATACATATAAAGACAGGGTCTCACTATGTTGTCCAGGTTGGTCTCAAACTCCTGGGTTTAAGCAGTACTCCCACTTTGGCATCCCAGAGTGCTGGGATTATAGGTGTAAGCCACCATACCTGGCCTATTTTATAAAAACTTTTTACATTTTTGTTATTGTTGTTGTTAATCACTAAGACACACACTTTAGCCTAGATCTACACAGGGTCAAGATGATCAATATCACTGTCTTCCACCACCACATCTTGTTGCACTGGAAGGTTATCAGAGCAGTAACATGCATGGAGCTGTCAAGTCTTGTAATAACAATGCTTTCTTCTGAAATACCTCCTGAAAGAGCTACCTGAGGCTGTTTTACAGTTAAACTGTTTTCTAGAAATAAGTAGAAGTAGTACACTCTAAAATAATGATTAAAAGTATAGTTATAGTAAAAACATAAACTGGTGACATAGTCATTTATTATCAAGTATTATATACCATACATGATTATGTATGTTATATTTTTATACAGCTGGCAGCGTAGTGGATTGATTTACACCGGCATCACCACAAACACATGAGTAATACATTGTGCCATGATGTCACTAAGCAATTTTTCAGCTTTACTACAATTTCATGGGACCGTTGTTGTATATGTGGTCAGTCATTGACCTAAATGTAATTATGTGGCACATGGCTGTATCAACATACCTATGATAAATTTATAAATTAGGCACAATAAGAGATTAACAACAATAACTGATACTGAAGTAGAACAATTATAACAATAGACTATAATAAAAGTTATACGAATGTGATGCCCCTCACATTCAACATATCTTATTGTATTGTACTCATCTAATTTTCAGACCTCAGTTGACCTCAAGTAACTGAAACTGTGATAATAGAAATTGTGGATAATGGGGGACTACTGTATATTTTCAATATTCCAGGAATGGAAGGAGACTAAATATGTAACAGGAATGGGAAAGAGACAGCCATGAGAGGCAAAGCTGTATCCATGAGCTTGATTAAAGGGTGGTCTGTTTGGAAAACAGGGTGCTTACCTGAAAACTGATATCAAACCTCAGTCTGTTCTATCCATTTTACTTCCTTCTATTTTAAATAATATTCTGTTACAGTTGTGGCTTGATATGTCCTCGCATATGACAGGTCGTCATGTAAAAATTCCATTTAACTCTGGCATCTTTAATTTAGTTGAATAAAATATCTCATTCTACAAACTGGTAATGACAGTTTATCAAAATGTTTGCTCTGTGCCTCTGTTATAGGGTGAATATTAAGAGAAACAGTGAAAAATATGTCAACTCCACATCTAATTTAAACATCTGAAGACTAAGAGAGATATCAAAACTAATTTTTTCTAGGCCAGCAAATTACAGCACCAGCAGCACCCTTTCTCTTTTTAAAGCGCCTTTCCATTATTAATCACGTTTTCTGCACAGTGTTCCTTCCATGAGCTGATTTGGTCTAATCCCCATTTTATGGATGAGTATATTTGAGCATATGAGGAGATGGTAATCTTCTGTAGGCTATAAAACAAAGGCAATGGACAGTGGCCATAATCAATAAGGATAATTTTCTGAGTTCTGACCCCACATTTTCTATGAGTTGTTGGGATACATTGTCTTTGTTTTTAAAAATACACACACATACCCACATATTCTTTATATCAAGCTACAGTTTAGACTGATTTTGCACACATAAATATAAAAGGAACCACCAGTTGTTCTGCTAGGGCAGACAGCACAGAAGAATAACAGGAAACTAGAACTTTCGAGTCAAGCAGACGAATTCAAGTTGGGTTTGTTTGTTTGTTTATTTGGCCACCTTCCAGCTATATAAACCTCTCATCTTCACAGAGAGGTAGGGAGACAGAGCAAAGGCAAGCAGAGTAACTGGCATGTAATACATGCTTGAATATGTTTTCCTTTCTTCCCTCCCCATACCATCAGAAAAATACAGTATGTGGCAAATCAAATTAAATCAGTATCCTTTACTACTTATTCTGAACAAGTGACAGTTTGCAAGTTTGCAGTGCATGGCTCTTAAACAGCACAGGGCAGGGCTAAGTTGGATTATGCAATCCTCAAACATGCTATTCGCAAGAGGTCAAAAGACAAATGTGAGTAATCCCCTTGTCTTTGCCATCACCTACTGTCCAAAGGGCCAATGGTAGTGGCAACTGCCAACAAAGGGCAGCAGTAGAGGTGAGCTTTGATGGACAGGGCTAAGCCAATACTGGATTATTATTCCCCATACAATTAGGGGTCACATCTGAGTGCAGCAACCTCATCCTTAAGCACATCTATTTCCCTTGGATGCTAAACTTGACATAATCAAGCTATTATCATACTCTTCTCACTTATTAGCATACTCTTCTCACTTATTAGCATTAGCTCAAAAACTACTCAGGAAATTGTCATTCTTTCTAAAGAGAATCACTCTAAGAAGCTGAAAATACCCAGATAACTTTTCAAATCACTTTTACACTGTTTCAATACTCTATTATTATACTTTGCCAGTTTGAAAACAAGTGCCTTAAAGGGCTTAATTTTACAAAAACAAAAACCAGGCTATATCCTGTTCTCTGGAAAATGAACCTCTGGGATGATGCAGTGAGCCACAGACCTCCAAAGACCCTTAGAATTCCCTGCTGGAATTTTCCACTACTGCCATCCCAGACCCAAAAACTAGAGCCTTGATCCCAAATTTCTCTTCACCTTTTCTGTAGCAAAGAACTATTTTTCTAGGCAGGACTTGGAACTAGAGAGTTCAAAACTATTTTATTTTGGTGTGAAGAAACACAGAGACCCAAAATCTTATTGCTTGACTTTGAATAAGAGTTGTAACTTCTCAGGAGTCCAAAAAAGGTTGGTAGCAAGTTTGGCCTCTTACCCACCACTCCATGGTTTCCTATGTGTAAAAGTCTGATCGGATGGAAACCTCTGAACTAAGAGTTGGAATGCTGGGGTTATGGTCCTGGTTCTGACAATAATTGTGTGGGACCTGGACTTCTATGATTTCAGCTTCTCCATTTATATAGTAAGTGTATAGCCAGATAGTATTCTTGCCTTTAACCAGATTCTGATGAAAGCTGGACTTTCTTTTTAGAAAAAAAATGCTCATAGTTAAAAGATTGGCATAAAATGTTAGGAGCTGCTCCAACCCCTTTGAGGACTCTCTGGTTACTATTCTGGATACCCTGACAAGAGATGATATGATACCCACCCCCTGACAAGAAGGGCTGTCTCCTGACACACTGGTCCCTGTTGTGGGAGGCAAGGAAGAGTGGATTAAGGAGAAAGATGCATGTGAAGGCCAAGGTGAGATGTAATGACTAGATCAGTAGCAAAGATATACTCTTCCTACACATAAATATGGGCCTTTGAGCAAAGAAAGAGCTTGCTTCTGTGGCCCTGTGTGCATTTACACAGGAAGTCAACCAAAATGTCTCATTTACTGTTGATGTTATATGCATGAGAGAGCCCCTGGCCTGTAATCACTCCTTTCCTAGCAATACTCAGGCAGTAGCTCACCCTGCATACAAATTGCCCATCAGGGCTTCTGGCAACAGAGTGGAAATCAGAGTGTTCCTTAGTCAGTGCTTCTTTCCCAATTAGGTTTGGACAGCAGAGGCTGCTTCCTAGCAATAGAATGTCACCAGCAGTACCTCAGTGCACAAAGAATTAGGATAAAGAATAATGTATAGTTCTGCATTGGCTACTAATTGGGCAATATCATATCTAGTTCATAAAATTGTCCTGAGAATCAAATGAATATATGTTAAAAACTTTGTATCTGGTACAAAGAGAGCAGTAATAAATGCAAGCTAGTAAAATTACTGGTATTCAATCCAGCAGTAGGTTTTGAATCAGACCTACTGCAAATGGAATCAAAAAGATCTTTTACTTAACAATTGAACAAAAAGGTCAGAAAGTAGAATATATGGTAAGTCCTTAATTCATTTGCTTAGAACAAGACAAATACCGATTCCAGTGCATATACAGTTATTATTATAAGATCTTGCCCTAATTGTATACTTCCTGTGCTGGTTCTCTGTCTGACCCCACCTTACTCCACTTATTCTCTGACCTTCTCTGTTCAACTCAGCATCCCAGAAAGCTGCCCTCCCTTGACTTTTATCATATGTTCTGTCTAACTCTCTGACTTTTGACTAGGTCTAGACAAATGGAGGCACCAGCATGAGATGGAAGCATCTGTGTTCCTCCGTGGCCAAAGCTCCCACTGAGTAACCCCACTTCCATCACCCCAGCTTGCTCAGGGTTTGGGTATCACTATTCCTTTCCTCTGATTCTTGAGACCAGTGGATGATAACACTTTTCCACTGTGATTAGACTCTGAATGTTTCACCATCCCTTGCTGGTCCCATTAACCCTGTACACACCTCTACATAAAGTCCATAACACTTTCTAGTAAAGCCGTTGACAGTCATCTGTTTCCTACTGGGGCACTAACATATTGCCTTATTTTCTTATATGTATGTTTTTTTGAAGTCAGTCTTTCCTCCCTAACTAGAGGTTAGAGGAGCTGTCTTCAACTTTTCCCACTTCAAACACAAAGAATAATGTGTTTGGGGCACACGCCTAGTGCTCCATTCAATCCTGTGTTTCCCTCAAAAGAAGGCACATTTAACTAAAGAAAGCATCTCTAAAACTTGATGTGCCTATTGCAATGAGTCTTTGTGCTTCCTTAGCTGAACTGTTCTAGATCAACTGGATCAATCATTCTCTACTATAATGTCAGCCTTAACAGAGTGCTTGAATCAACTGTGAACTCTACCACAATGATTGATTAATAATAATAACTATGCCTACATATTATAGAGATGTCTATGTCTATGTAAAAAAAATTAAGGCAGATTCAAGTTTTGTCAAAAAGTGATATCATTGTCCTAGCTTGCATTCTAATCTTCTCTTTAAAATGAGAGAGAGAAATGAGTGGAATTACCAGTGGGATATCAGGAATTTTATAGGAAAAAGCTAAAAATCTAACTTCAAAAATTGGACATGTTCATGAGACTGTCATGTATTCACTTAATACATGTTTATTGAAGGTGACCACATAGCAGGCCTGTGTCAAGCACAGAGGATACAGCAGTCAACATAGAAATGGTCTCTACATTCAAGGATCATGCAGTGTGACTGAAGTTCATAAATATAAGGAATGCCATGAAGAAGAAATTCAGATGCTATTTGAGCATGTAACAAGAGTCTCAACTTACCCTGAGTAGTCAAGGAAGGCTCTGCAAGGAAGCAAAGTTTAAGACTGGCACTTGGCCAGATGAGTCAAGAACACAGCATGTACCACCAAGAGCTGGGAAAGAAGATCATGTGTTCAAGGAGCTGAAATAGGCCACTGTGGCTATGGTAGAATAAATGCAAGATGAGGCTGGAGAAGGGGCCAGATAATGCAGCACTTCGTAACCAAGTTAAGAATGTGAATGTTTTCTTAAAGCCAATAGGAAGCTATTGAAGGGCTTTCAGAAGGAGACAGTCATTACCAGATTTTGAAAAATCTCTGGCTGCAATAGAAAGGTTAGATTAATGAAGGCAAGAATAGACGTGAGGAGAATGGTTTGGAAGCTGGTGTATTTAGTCCAGGCAAAAGATGATGCCAATTTCAACCAAGATAGAAATATTTGGATTTAAAAGGTATTGAGGAAAAGAATCAGTAAAACTTTGGAATTGGGGGAATGTGGAGAATAAAGAAGAAGGTACAGTTTTGATAACTCCCCCTTATCTGATTTGGGTAGCTGGATGATGAAGATATTACTTCCTGAGATAAGGTGACACAGAATAAAGACAGAGCTGGAGGCATGGTAATATGGTTTGGCTGTGTTCCCACCCAAATCTCACCTTGTAGTTTCCATAATCCCCAGTATCATGGGAGGGACTTGGTGGGAAGTGATTGGATCATTGGAACAGATTCCCCGGTGCTGTTCTCATCATAGTGAGTGAGTTCTCACGAAATCTGATGGTTTTAAAAGCATCTGGCATTTGCCCTGCTTGCACATCTTCCTGCTGCCACCTTGTGAAGAAGATACCTTGCTTCCCCTTCACCTTACATCATGATTGTAAGTTTTCTGAGGCTTTCCCAGCCATGAAGAACTGTAAGTCAATTAAACCTCTTTCCTTTATAAATTACCCAGTCTTGGGTATTTCTTCGTAGCAGTATGAGAATGGAGCAATATAATAAATTGGTACCAAGGTAGTGGGGCATTGCTATAAGATACCTGAGAATGTGGAACTGGATAATGGGCAGAGTTTGCAACTGTTTGGAGGACTCAGAAGAAGACAGGAAGATGTGGGCAAGTTTGAAACTTCCTAGAGACTTTGAAATTGCCTTTGCAAAATTATAATTGAGGAGATTATGATAGTGAAAGAAATCAGTACTAACTGATTCCATCTTATGTCTAACCTAAGCTGTGCTTTTTCATTCCTGGGCATAGGCTGAACTAACTTTGGGAAGGAATTCAGTTTATCGTTGGACTCTGAAACAAAATTGATAACAGCCCTTTCCCAGAAAGACCCCCTTCTTGTCTGGGGACCAGTCTGCCTTGGCAGGACTAACAAATCAGCTACACAATTAGAAATTACAGTTTAGGGATCATGCAGCCTCTGGCTCCAAGAATCTGAACCTCCCATACTTGCTCCTGGGGATAACATCACTACTGTAAATCCCAAGATCAGTGCTTGAGATATTTTGCAGACCCTGCACTTGATGGATCAGCTGATGCCACCCAGACCAGTAATCTGGCTCAACTAGTTCTGTCATCCCACCCAGAAAAAGAAGACAGCAAGAAAATGTCACTTTGGCATTCTATGATTCCATCTCCAACCTGACCAATCAGCACTCCCCACTTCCTAAGCCCCTATCCACCAAATTATCTTTAAAAACTCTGATCCCCGAATCCAGTCTCCCACAGAGCTGGTTCTTTGTGAATTACTCTTTCTCCTTTGTAATTCCCCTGAATTGATAAATCAGTTCTGTCTGTATAGGCAGCAGACAAGGTGAACCCATGGGGCAGTTATAACTAGTTGAATGGTTTTGACCAAAATGCTGATAGTGATATGGACAATGACGTCCCTATTGAGGTGTTCTCAGCTGGGGATGAGGAACTTGGGAACTGAGTAAAAGCGCTCTAAGCAAAGAGACTGGCAACATTTTGCTCCTGCCCTAGAAATCTGTGAAACTTTGAACTTGAGAGAAATGATTAGATCTCAAAGGTATCTAAAGGTAAGATCTCTTAGTTGCTCTAAGGTATCTGGTGGAAGACATTTCTAAGCAGCAAAGCTTTCAAGAGGTGACCTGAGTGCTCTTAAAAGCATTCAGTTTTACGCATTCACAAAGATATAGTTTGGAATTGGAAATTATGTTTAAAAAGGAAGCAGAGCATAAATGTTTGGAAAATTTACAGCCTGATCATACAACAGAAAATAAAAATCCATTTTCTGAGGAGAAATTCAATCTGGATGCATAAATGTGCATAAGTAAAGAGGAGCCAAATGTTAATGACCAAGACAATGAGGAAAATGTCTCCAGGGCATATCAGAAACCTTCACCACAGTCCCTCCCATCACAAGGCCAGAGGCTTAAGAAGGAAAAATGTTTTCCTTTTCCTTCTGGGCTGGGACTCCCGCTCTGTGCAGGCTCAGGACATGGTGTCCTGTGTCTCAGATGCTTCAGCTCCAGCTATGGCTAAAAAGGGCCAAGGTACTGCTCAGGCCATTGCTTCAGAGTATGCAAGCCCCAAGCCTTGGCAGCTTTCATGTGTTGAGCCTATTTGTGCACACAAGTCAAGAACTGAGTTTTGGGAACCTCTGCCTAGAGTTTAAAGGATGTATGGAAATGCCTGAACATCCAGGTAGAAGTTTCTTGCAGGGGTGGAGCCATCATGGAGAACCTCTGCTAGGGCAGTGCAGAAAAGAAATGTGGGGATGGAGCCTCCACACAGAGTCCTTACTGGGGCACAGCCTAGTTCAGCTGTGAGAAAAGGACCACCATCCTCCATACTCCAGAATTGTAGATCCATTGACAGCTTGCACCATGCACCTGAAAAAGCTACAGACACTCAAAGCAGCCTGTGAAAGCAGCCAGGAGGGGGACTGTGCCCTGCAGAGACACAGAGGCAGAGCAAATCAAGGCCATGGGAGCTCACCTCTTGTACCAGCATGATCTGGATGTGAGACATGAAGTCAAAAGAGATCATTTTGGAATTTTAAGTTTTAATGAGTGTCCTATTGAATTTTGAACTTGGATGGGGCCTATAAGCCCCTTAGTTTTAGCCAAATTCTCCTGCTTGGAATGGGGGTTATTTACCCAATGTCTGTAACCACATTATATCTCGGAAGGAACTAACTTTGATTTTACCTGCTCATAGGTGAAAGGGACTTGTCTTGTCTCAGATGAGGCTTTAAACTTGGACTTTTGAGTTAATGCTGGAATGAGTTAAGACTTTGGGGGACTGTTGGGAAGGCATGATTCTGTTTTGAAATGTGAGGACATGAGATTTGGGAGGGGCTAGGGTGGAATAATATGGTTTCACTGTGTTTCCACTCAAATCTCATCTTTAATTGTAGTTTCCATAATCCCCACATATCATGGGAGGTACCCAGTGGGTAATGATTGGATCATGGGCGTGGTTTCCCCCATGCTGTTCTCATGACAGTGAGTTCTCATGAGATCTGTTGGTTTTATAAGCATCTGGCACTTCCCCTGCTTGCACTTCTCCCTGCTGCTACCTTGTGATAAAGGTGCCTTGCTTCCCCTTTGCCTTCTGCCATGATTGTAAGTTTCCTGAGGCCTTCCCAGCCATGCGGAACTGTGAGTCAATTAAACCTTGTTCCTTTGTAAATTACCTAGTTTTGCATATTTCTTCACAGCAGTGTGAGAATGGATGAATACATATGGGAACATTACCCATCAGGTTTAGAAGTAGAAAAAGTGATTATGATCCACTGAGTTAAACTATGAGTTGAAGCATATGAAATTGCCAATATGAGACCATTTTTTATGTACAATAATGGAAATTTAATTTGGCCCAATCTAATAGCAGTAGCACTGGTACAAAAGCCTCTGTTCCAGATTTAACATACTGTTTAAAGAACCACCATTTGTTATGGTGCCCTATCAGCCTTTTCTCAACACTAGGCCAGGGATCTCTATAGTCATAGTCAATAACAAACCACAGGAAGGAAGTGTAAGAGTCACATACACACACATATACCAGGAAGCCAAATCATGATATGAAAAAGGACAGACTCATCAAACCCAAGTGCAGAAAATCAAGCTGCATGCAGCACTACTGTAAGATCAAACAAATCCAATACACCCCAGAGCGATTTTAGAACTATTGGAAAACACTTATCCAATTAACTTACAGCCTTCAGTGAAATGAGAGTTTAAAAACTGGTCCAGTTATTTACCATAATACTAGGAAAAGCAGGCAAGAAATGTACTGTGTCTGTTTCTAATTTTAAGAATCCAGGTTTCTCACTCTGTACATTACTTAGAGAAACAGGTAAATAGCATGGCATATGGAGGGTCCCTCCTAGATCTTGGATTATTGTGAATTGTCTCTACTATACACTGAAAAGTTGCAGCTCTTCTTTTATAAATGGAGTGCAAAAAGCTCCACAAAGGACAATACGGTCTATTAACCAGGGTCTAGCATTCCTCATTGCACTTTTTGAGAGGAATATGCCACCTCTTCAGATTGTGTCCTCAGCTACTGAATCCCTATTTAACTTGAAGTCGAATCACAATTGTAACATGGGGTGGCATCATTCATTTGCCTACACAGTGTGAGCTTGTTTTCACTGCATGCAGCCTTCTCCTGAAGGTCATTTCAAATTAGTGATTCATTTCACTTTGCTTCTATCTGGTTTTAGCACATAATTCATGATTAACAGGGAAATATACTGCTAGTGAAAGGTAAAATTCCATATTTATAAGGCCCAAACCTAATATATTAGCTACTAGCTCAAGTTATTAGCCTAGAGTTTTTCAAGGTATTGACATTAACAAATTGGTATCTCACACGTAATATTTTCTATGTGAAGTCTCATTACCAGGTTTGTTTCAATGTAGCTGTTTTCTTCACTCCCTCTAACCCACGGGGGAATTTATACCCCATATTTAATTATCTTCTTCATTTACTTTTATTTCAGAACTGCTTAACGAATAGATTTTTTAAAGTAGAAAAGGAATATTTTTGAATTTACATAACATTTGTTAGTTTCTCTCAAAAAATAATGCATATTTATATTTCATAATTTTAAAAGAGCTTTTAAATGCCTGCCAAAAGTAAAAGAAGTTATTTATAATCTACTTAATGGGTGATATAAACAATTTTTAAGATATATTGAGGCTAGTTGATCACAGTCAGTTAGAGCAGTCATTCCCCACCTTTGGGGAGTTTCAGCACCGAATTGTTCTTGGTTTGGTTTTATATTTTCTGCCACCTCCACCCTCTCAGAAATGGCATATGCATATCTTCATATCATAAGTCATCTAAGTCAGAAACTTAAAAAATATCCTGTTTCTTTTCCTTCACCCAACTCTCTTTCCAGATTCAATCAAGTCATCAAATTCTGCTCATTCTCCCCATTAAATATGTTTCTAATCTCTCCATGTTGCTCCATCCTCACAGCTGCTACCTTGGTTTAAGCCTTATTATCTGTCACTTGAACAACTCCCAGGGCTCCCCAACTCATTTCCCTTTCAGTTATTTTTCCAGTTCAAGCAGTCCTACACAGTATGACAGCATGATCTTTCTAAAATGCAGATCTGTTTCTTTCTTTGCCATTAAAACCCTTCATTGGCTCTCCCTTGCCCACAGAATAAAATTCGATGCCCTTGATGTGATGTGTTAGACCCTCCATCTGGTGGTCCTTCTTCTCTCTCCAGCTTTATTTCCCTTTCCCTATACCTCCTAGTTTAAGTACCAGCCATGACCATGAATATGCTCTATGCTAGTTCACACTTTTGCACCATGAATCGTTTTATTATCTCTACAGAGGAATTTTCTCTGCCAAGTTAAGTTTTTCCCCTGTTGGTGCCAGAACCAAACTGGGTAAGTACTGTATCTCTCTGCTTGCATTTATTACACTGTACAATAATTCTGTTTTCATAACTGCCTTCTTTTGCAGAACACAAGAAGGGCAGGGAGGTTTTCTTATTCGTTTTACCTTTGCCAGTGTCTAGCCTGGTATCTGACCTAGGGTATGTACTCAATGAATGGATGAAGGAGGTGTAAAATGGAATTTTCTCTATTAAAAAAAATTCAAATTAATGGACATGATTTTGCTGTAAGACTACTGGGAATTCTTTCAGAGAGGTGAAGAAACTGTCAAATGTTGTCCAATCTTCCAGTGACCTCTCGTTGCAGCCCCACCTTTCCCACCCCCGCACGGGTCAGCTTCTTTCTGATCCAAAGTTACAGATAACCTACAATTTCTAACCACACAAATATTTCTGCAGATAATCTCTAGGCACAATGTGTTACCCAGAAAGCAAAAACTTTTTATAATATACCAACACAGGGACAGTAGCAGCCTCTTTATATATGACATGACATTTATGGATACAAACTTAGCATTTGAAAGTAGAAACGCCTACTCAGAATCAAGGAGTAAAAGAAAACCTTTATAGCAAAACCAACTTCTCTAAAAATCGTTATTCTTTGATCCATTCCAAAACAAAGTTTCTCCAAAATTGTTCAAGTCATAGACCTGACAATAATATATCCACTCGTTAAGCCAGAAAATAGGAGAGTTTTGCCTCAAAATATAACAAATACAAATCCCAGGGCCCGAGTAACGTTGTATTATTCACTCTTTTAAGATGTTCCATCAGAGCAGCTAAAATGTGTTGTTTTTTTTTTCACTGAAAGCCTTAAAAATAAACTTTAAACTTAGGAATTCTGTGAATCCAGTTCCTTTACAGAGCAAAACCATTTTATTTGTTGACTTTGCCTACAAGTGAAAGCAGGCAGCCTCTGTTTAGTTTAATTAAACAAGGATATAAATTGCCCTGAAGTGTTCGTTTTTCTTGGTCTTATAAATCAGACCACCAAGAAAGAATGCAAACGACATTGCCTGCCTGTGTGCATTCACTCATTTAGCAAACACCTACTGAAAGCCTTGCTAGGCCCTGAGGCTTCTGAGATGAATAATTCACAGTTTTTCCTTTAAGAGATTGCCAGCTCAGTGGGGAATGTGACACCTAATCAGGTAATTGTAAAACCCTGTGGGAGATTAGTGATAGCGACATGTACTGGGTTTGGTATAAACCCAGAAGAGGAGGATCTAACCCACAGGTGGCTGAGCAGAAGGACAGACACTTATTTTGGACTTAAAGGACCAAGAATAGGCTTGTTAGAAGTAAATTTGTAGTGAAATGTAAACAGTGGGAAGATGAGGGAGTTCGCAGCTACAAATCTCAGTTCGTTCAACGGAGGAGGATTCTTGCTCATTTGCTGGGAGAAGAGTCAAAGACTGAGTAGAAGGAACTCTTCTAAAAGTAGTAAAAGTGTAGAATCATTTTTGAGAGGAATAGGAAAGAGAGGCGAATAAAGACAGGAAAATGATTGAAGGGTGACTCTGAAGGCTCAGGGAACTAAATGTCTAGATAAGCCAGTCTGCAGGGTTATAGGGCAGAAAAAGGCACACGGCAGCCTAGTTCCAGGTTGGCAATTTATAGACAATAGTGCAGAAGAATGGAAGAGGAGGTAAGAGGGCCAGTAAAAAATTAGTTCAGATGGCCTACCACAAGTTGAATAGGAAAGAAAAATTTCTCAGCAGCAATGATAGCTAATGTGATCGTATGTCCGTGTTTGCTCAGTATCATCCTGGTATAATTATTACAGCATCCACTTTCACTTGCAAAATAATCTCTTTTAGACAATGAATTATATGGTCCTCCTAATGATGGCCTGAGAAAAATACAGGAATTAATCTCTATGAGATCAAAGGGTTAGGGTGTTGTAGCCAGAGTGGAACGAAGAAATTACTGTTTAAGAAGAGAGGGGTCCTTGACAATAGCAAGACAAAGGGTATGGTCCTGGGAGTGAACACCTAAAATGGCATGGAGCTGACAGGTTTTGAAGTTAAGGTAGCCCAGGAACTATGGAGCTAACTGGTTGATGAGGCATTTTCAGGGTCATTGAAATGAGCATCTGGCACTTAGTAGATGTTCAGTAAATGCTGGATGATATTGCAGAACTGGAGTGGGAGGGGAGGATATGAATCAGGTCCCAGTGTTTCAGACAATAGGAAAGTTAGCCAGAAGAGGAAAGACAAACTTGAAAAGGGGTTCAAGACGGCATAGATGTATGCCTAGATGTAATGTAAAAATGTATTTTTAAAAGAGGAAGAGTGATGATCTGACAGCAGTCAGAAGTAGTTTATTGGATGTGGGAAAATAAGAAGAACCTACAGTCAGAGCTGCAGAAAGTGTTGTCTTCAGGAGAGAGGAATGGTGAAGACCACTGTGTGCAGGTTACCATGCCATTCATCTACTGAAGGCGGCAAAGGTGCCATTAAAGGAGAGGCCATAGACTCTGTCTCAACTTGAGTAAACCCTTCTGAGATCAAAAAAGGTCCAGAAACCAAACTCCTACCTTAAGAAGTTTGAAGGTACCAGGTAATTTACCATTTTCACTTTTTTTTTGTCTTATGTAATTCTAACCTATACCTTAACCATTTATGCCAGAGGTTGCAATTTTTTGAATTGCAGACATTTGTGAAAAATCAGACCTTGGCAATGACTTTGAGCAGTAGGATATAAATAACACCCACATGCTTAGCATTCCAATAATGGAACACTAGGCATAAATGGATAGAGATAGTATAATAAAGATGATTCACTGTTTTAACTTTTCTGATCTAAACTGTTCGTTATGTTACTTTATGCTAATATTAACAATTACTAGAAAATCCACTTCCCATATATATATTTTCTAAAAATTCTAATTGGCACATAATTGTACCTATGTATGGAGTACAGCATGTTATTTCAATACTCAAATGCAATGTGTAATGATCTAATTAGGGTAATCAGCATATTCATCACCTCAAATATTTCTTTATGTTGGGAACATTTGAAATCCTCTCTTCTAGCTGAAAATATGCAGTAAATTATTTATAATCACAATCATTAGTGCTATAGAACACTAGAATTTGTTCCTCCTATCTAGCTGAAGTTTCATATCTGTTAACCAAGCTCTCCCTATTCCACCATCCCCTTCTTCCTCTAGTAACCACTATTATACTCTCTGCTTCTATGAGATCAACTTTTTGTAGCTTCCACATAAGTGAGAACATGTGGTATTTGTCTTTCTATGCTTGTCTAATTTCACTTAACACAGCTCATCCACGCTGCTGACAGCATTGCATTTTTTTGTGGCTTAATAGTATTCCATTGTGTATTTATATTACATTTTCATTATCCTTTTATCTGCTGATGAACCCTTAGGTTAATTTCATATCTCGGTTATCGTGAATAGTGCTATGAGAAATATGGGAGTGCAGAAGTGTCTTTGACATACTGATTTCATTGCCTGGATACTCAGTAGTATTTATTGTATGGTATAATATACCAGATCATATAGTAGTTCTGCTTTTAGTTTTATGAGGATCCTTATACTGTTTTCCATAATGGCTGCACTAATTCACGTTCCTACCAACAGTATATAAAAGTTCTTTTTTCTTCACATCCTTGACAGCATTGACTATTTGCTTGTTTTTTAAAAAAGTTTCAAAAAAATTTTATTGTACTTTAGGTTCTGGGGTACATGTGCAGATCATGCAGGATTGTTACATAGGTACATACATGGCAGTGTGGTTTACCACCTTCATTCCCCCCATCACCCATATCTGGCATTTCTCCCCATGTTATCCCTTCCCACTTCACCCTCCCCACTCCCCTATGTCCCTCCACTAGCCCCCTCAGCTGACCACAGTGTGTGATGCTCCCCTCCCTGTGTCCACGTGGGTTCTCACTGTTCAACATCTGCCTATGAGTGAGAACATGAGGTGTTTGGTTTTCTGTTCTTGTGTCAGTTTACTGAGAATGATGGTTTCCAGATTCATCCATGTCCCTATGAAGAACACGAACTCATCATTTTTTATGGCTGCATAGTATTCCATTGTGTACATCTGCCACATTTTCTTTATCCAGTCTAACGTTGATCGACATCTGGGTTGGATCTAAGTCTCTGCTATTGTAAACAGTGCCACAATGAGCATGTGTGCATGTGTCTACAATAGAACAATTTATAATTCTTTGAGTATATATCCAGTAATGGGATTGCTGGTTTGAGTGGAATTTCTATTTCTAGGTCCTTCAGGAATTGCCACACTGTCTTTCACAATGGTTGAACTAATTTACACTCCCACCAACAGTGTAAAAGTGTTCCCATTTCTCGACATCCTCCCCAGCATCTGTTGTCTCCGGATTTTTTAATGATTGCCATTCTAACGGGCATGAGATGCTATCTCAATGTGGTTTTGATTTGCATTTCTCTAATGACCAGTGATGATGGGCATTTTTTCATATGTTTGTTGGCCTCATGTATGTCTTCTTTTATAAAATATCTGTTCATATCCTTCACTCACTTTTGAATGGGCTTGTTT
>CAUYQU010077145.1:0-33702 GCA_963574635.1 Cheracebus regulus
GTTTTCTGTTCTTATGTCAGTTTGCTGAGAATGATGGTTTCCAGCTTCATTTATGTTCCTGCAAAGGACATGAACTCATCCTTTTTTATGACTGCATAGTATTCCATGGTGTATATGTGCCACATTTTCTTTATCCAGTCTATCCTTGAGGGCATTTGGGTTGGTTCCAAGTCTTTGCTGTTGTAAATACAAATACAGTGCTGCAGTCAACATACATGTGCATGTGTCTTTATAACAGAATGATTTATAATCCTTTGGGTATATACTGAGTAATGGGATTGCTGGGTCAAATGGATCTATTTCTAGATCCTTGAGGGATCGCCACTTTGTCTTCCACAATGGTTGCAATAATTTATACTTCCACCAACAGTGTAAAACCGTTCCTGTTTCTCCACATCCTCTCCAGCATCTGTTGTCTCCAGATTTTTTAATGATCAGCATGCTAACTGGCATGAGATGGTATCTCAATGTGGTTTTGATTTGCATTTCTCTAATGACCAGTAATGATGAGCATTTTTTCATATGTTTGTTGTCTGGATGAATGTCTTCTTTTGAAAAGTGTCTTTTCATATCCTTCACCCACTCTTTGATGGGGCTTTTTTTTCTTGTAAATTTGTTTCAGTTCTTTGTAAATTCTGGATATTAGCCTTTGTCAGATGGGTAGCTTGCAAAAATTTTTTCCCATTCTTTTGGTTGCCAGTTTGCTCTAACGATTTTTTTTTTAAATTTTTATTATTATTTTTTTTTTGCTGTGCAGAATCTCTTAAGTTTAATTAGATCCCATTTGTCTATTTTGGCTTTTGTTGCCATTGTTTTTGGTG
Organism: Cheracebus regulus; assembly: GCA_963574635.1. Lineage (NCBI taxonomy): Eukaryota > Metazoa > Chordata > Mammalia > Primates > Pitheciidae > Cheracebus > Cheracebus regulus. The sequence continues at coordinate 822 of CAUYQU010077145.1, forward strand.
TTTTAGTCATGAAGTCTTTGCCTATGCCTATGTCCTAAACAATATTGCCTAGGTTTTCTTATAGGGTTTTTTATGGTGTTAGATCTTATGTTTAAGTCTTTAATCCATCTGAAGTTAATTTTTGTGTAAGGTGTAAGGAAGGAGTCCAGTTTCAGCTTTCTGCACATGGTTAGCCAGTTTCCCCAACACCATTTATTAAACAAGGATTCCTTTCCTCATTGCTTTTGTCAGGTTTGTCAAAGATCTGATGGTTATAGATGTGTAGCATTGCCTCCAAGGCCTCTGTTCTCTTCCATTGGACTTTATCTCTGTTTTGGTACCAGTACCATGCTGTTTTGATTACTGTAGCCTTGTATAGTTTGAAGTCAGGTAGCTTGATGCCTTCAACTTTGTTTTTTGTGTTTTTTTGTGGTTTTTTTTTGTTTGTTTTTTTGCTTAGGATTGTCTTGGCTATGTGGGCTCTTTTTTGGTTCCATATGAAATTTAAGGTGGCTTTTTCCAGTTTTGTGAAGAAGGTCAATGGTAGCTTGATGGGGATGGCATTGAATCTGTAAATTACTTTGGGCAGTATGGCCATTTTCACAATATTGATTCTTCCTAACCATGAGCATGGAATGTTTTTCCATCTGTTTGTGTACTCTCTTATTTCGTTGAGCAGAGGTTTATAGTTCTCCTTGAATAGGTCCTTCACGTCCCTTCTTATTGGTATTCCTAGACATTTTATTTTCTTTGTAGCAATTGTAGATGAGAGGCCACCTTTGCACAGTTTAATATGTCATCTAGAATTCGGTTCTTACCTTCAATAGTATTCAAAATATTTTGTTTGCCTTCAATACAGAAGGCTTTTTTTGAATAGAGCAAAACCAAATTTGCCAGTGCAGATATGTCTTGGCACATTCTCCACTACTAGTGAAGGCCTCATGATATACCACTATGAGAAGAGATCCAAATGGGGCTCCATTCCTCACTGTCTCTCACTGACTGGTCTGCAGCTCAATAAATGGCAGGGGGTTATTTGAAGGAAAAGAAAAAAAAAAAAAAAGACCGGAGAGTAAATACTTTGCAGACTTGCCACTTTAAAAAATGCAAGAATCATTTGGGGAGGAAAAATCATTGCAGTATTACCACCACTGGTAAACAATGATGAAATCCTGTGAGGAGTGTGGAGGGAGGAGACCAGGCAGTGAGTGGGAGGAGGAATGAGTGGATAGGACATAGTACTTAGTGAAGAAGAAAAGCATGAACACAAAGAGAAGGCACATAAGGGAGATTGCAGGGCTGGTATTCTGATATTTATGTGTATTTTCTGTGTAATGTCACTTAATTTCCTTTGTTACATTATATATGTCTGGTCCTAATCTTTTCTGGAAAATATTAGTAGAAACTTCAGAATCCATTATATAAAACTGTGATTTTTGGGCAGCTGTTTTCCTAACCCCTCCTTTCTGTAGGCTGTGAGACTATTGTGACACTCTCCTTCAAACAGAGCAACTAACTGAATCAGTTTCATTCTGTTCATACATGTTTTTAATGAACAAAAAAGACTTTATGCAACAGGTCTCTATGTTTAATTTTTATTTAAGGCATCTCTGATGTTTGAACCTAAATTGTAGTCATGGCATCATCATAGCCCAAGAAAGGCGACGAGTTCAAGGCAGTGGCTTGTCTCTAAGGGTCCTAGATCTCTGGAAAGCCCATGCTCCCATTCACAAAAGCTATTTATTGTTTAAGGAAGCTGCTTTTGAAGATAAAACAAGATTTCAAAGTCAGAAGATATTTGTAAGTGATATTAGTGAAACACTTTTGAGATGGGATGCTGAAGATAAATGTGATGAACAACTCTACAAAAATAATAGTTGGATATTTCTCTTTAATTGAACTGATGAGTCAGACCAATTATTGCATAACTTTTTCAAAGTACATAATTTCTAAACATTCATTCCAAATGATATAGAGTAATAATATTAACAATAGCAAGTATACATAATGGTTCATAACTTTCAAAATGTCTTTTAAAAGCTGTGCCTTGTATGAATCATTTGACAAGAATGATAAAATTATTTATGGTACATGGCACATATGTTATTATGGCATGTTACTTGCTTTTTTTGGTTCAGTAAATTCTCCAACATCCACACAACTTGTAGTGAGGCACAAAGCTCATTGTCTGATACTTTCTTGAACTTTCCCTGACCTCAAAATCCAAAAGTATAAATTATATTAATATAAAATTTATCATTAAACATCTTCATCACAATTTATAAACTTTATCCTAAAGCATATTTATTGAGAAAAATAATCATATTTTTGAGGGAAAATGACATTGAAATGTAAAAGGGTAGAGTATTTATGATAGAAGATCAAATGTCATTCACAGTTGACATGTAATGAAATTTAATTTAAATGGAAACTAACCTCAATCAACACATATCAACAATTTTTTCCTCATGAAAACTTTTAAAAAATCCTGACACATGGTTGAAAAAAAAATTCCAAAATTATTTTTTAGTTCCTGATAGTTATTTGGGAGTAACGGAGAGGCCATGTTTTTAGTTTAATCATGTTAAGTTTTCCTGTATCTTTATCTCCCTGCTTAGGAAAAGGAAGATGACAAATCAGACACCTCAAGTTCTCAGCAGCCTAAAAGCCCCCAAGGTCTGAGTGACACAGGATATTCTTCTGATGGAATATCAAGCTCACTTGGTGAAATTCCAAGTCTTATTCCAACTGATGAAAAGGATATCCTCAAGGGACTCAAAAAGGACTCTTTTTCACAAGAAAGCAGCCCTTCCAGCCCCTCAGATTTGGCTAAGTTAGAAAGTACAGTCCTATCCATTTTGGAAGCTCAAGCAAGTACACTTGTTGATGAAAAGTCAGAAAAGAAAACACAACCCCATGAGGTTTCTTCAGAACAGCCTAAAGACCAACAGAAAACACAGATTTTATCTGAAACCTTGGAAATTACTATTTCAGAAGAGGGGATCAAAGAGAGTCAAGAAGAAAGGAAAGATACATTTAAAAAAGATAGCCAACAAGGTATTCCTTCCAGCAAGGGCCATAAAGAAAAGTCTGAGTTTGCTGATGATGTAACTACTAGAAGAGAGCCTTATGATTCTGTCGAAGACAGTAGTGAAAGTGAAAACTCACCTGTTCCACAAAGAAAACGAAGAACTAGTGTTGGCTCATCAAGCAGTGATGAGTATAAACAGGAAGACAGCCAAGGATCAGGGGAAGAGGAGGATTTCATTCGAAAACAAATCATAGAAATGAGTGCTGATGAAGATGCTTCAGGTTCTGAAGATGATGAGTTCATCAGGAACCAGCTCAAAGAGATTAGTAGTAGTACTGAGAGCCAGAAGAAGGAAGAAACAAAGGGAAAAGGCAAAATAGCAGCAGGGAAACACAGACGACTGACTCGAAAAAGTAGCACAAGCCTTGATGATGATGCAGGAAGACGTCATTCATGGCATGATGAAGATGATGAAGCATTTGATGAAAGTCCTGAACTTAAATACAGAGAAACCAAAAGTCAGGAAAGTGAAGAACTTGTAGTCGCTGGAGGAGGAGGGCTACGCCGATTTAAAACAATTGAGCTCAATAGTACAATAGCAGATAAATATTCTGCAGAGTCATCACAGAAAAAAACAGCTTTGTTTTTTGATGAAGAGCCAGAATTAGAAATGGAAAGCCTGACAGACTCACCTGAAGATAGGTCAAGGGGAGAGGGATCTTCTAGTCTTCATGCTTCCAGCTTTACTCCTGGTACATCCCCTACATCGGTGTCCTCACTTGATGAGGACAGTGACAGTAGCCCGAGTCACAAAAAAGGAGAGAGCAAACAGCAACGCAAAGCTCGGCACAGATCACATGGCCCTCTTTTGCCTACTATTGAAGATTCTTCAGAGGAAGAAGAATTGAGAGAGGAAGAAGAATTAATAAAGGAGCAAGAAAAGCAGAGGGAAATAGAACAGCAACAAAGGAAGAGTTCTAGTAAAAAATCAAAGAAAGACAAAGATGAACTTCGAGCTCAGAGAAGAAGGGAAAGACCAAAGACACCACCTAGTAACCTGTCTCCCATTGAAGATGCATCTCCAACAGAAGAGTTACGTCAGGCTGCAGAAATGGAGGAGCTCCACAGATCTTCTTGTTCTGAGTATTCACCTAGCATAGAGTCAGACCCAGAAGGCTTTGAAATAAGCCCAGAAAAAATAATCGAAGTACAAAAAGTGTATAAATTACCCACAGCTGTGTCATTATACTCACCAACAGATGAGCAATCTATCATGCAGAAAGAAGGTAGCCAAAAGGCGTTAAAAAGTGCTGAGGAGATATATGAAGAAATGATGCATAAAACACACAAATATAAAGCTTTTCCAGCTGCAAATGAACGAGATGAAGTGTTTGAAAAAGAGCCTTTGTACGGTGGGATGCTAATAGAGGATTATATTTATGAATCTTTAGTAGAAGACACGTACAATGGATCAGTAGATGGCAGTCTGCTAACAAGGCAAGAAGAAGAAAATGGATTTATGCAGCAGAGAGGAAGAGAGCAAAAGATAAGACTTTCAGAACCGCTTTATGAAGATCCGATGCAGAAAATTACAGACCTCCAGAAAGAGTTTTATGAGTTAGAAAGCTTACATTCTGTTGTGCCTCAAGAAGATATTGTTTCAAGCTCTTTTATCATCCCAGAAAGCCATGAGATAGTGGATCTAGGTACTATGGTAACTTCTACAGGAGAAGAAAAAAAACTGCTAGATGCTGATGCTGCCTATGAAGAACTTATGAAGAGGCAACAGATGCAGTTAACACCTGGATCCAGCCCAACCCAACCCCCCATCGGTGAGGATATGGCAGAGTCCACCTTGGACTTTGATAGACTGCCTGATGCATCTTTGACATCAAGTGTTCTCTCAGGAGGGTCTCTTACAGATTCAACCAGCAGTGCAACACTCTCTATCCCAGATGTGAAAATAACCCAACATTTTTCAACAGAAGAAATTGAGGATGAATATGTAACCAATTATACAAGAGAAATTCAAGAGATAATTGCCCATGAATCACTGATTTTGACCTATTCAGAGCCTTCAGAAAGTGCTACATCTGTCCCACCCTCTGATACACCTTCTCTCACATCATCTGTTTCTTCCGTCTGTACCACTGATAGCTCCTCACCTATTACTACCCTGGATAGCATAACCACAGTTTATACAGAGCCAGTGGACATAATAACTAAATTTGAAGATTCTGAGGAAATTTCTTCATCAACTTATTTTCCAGGCAGCATTATAGACTATCCAGAAGAAATAAGTGTGTCTTTAGATCGGACTACCACACCAGAAGGTAGAGCTGGTGCTGATGATGTTGTTATTTCTTTATCTGATATGGTACCATCTAGCATAGATTCTGTAGGACCTAAACCTGAGGGGCCAGTTGCTGACACCATTTCTACTGACTTACCTATATCTGAAAAGGACCCAATGAAGAAAGCCAAGAAAGAAACTGAGAATGGAATCATTCTGGAAGTTTTGGAAGCTTACAGAGATAAAAAGGAGTTGGAGGCTGAACTAACAAAAACTAGCTTATCCAAAACTGTGTTTGATCAACCACCTTCCTCTCTAATAGCCCTTCCAATGAAAGAGCAGCTTTCAGCTACATACTTTACATCTGGAGAAGGCTTTGGTCAGGAAAAACCTGCATCTCAGTTACCATCTGGCAGTCCTGTTCCCTCTCTTCCAACTAAACCTCGCCCATTCTTGAGAAGTTCTTCTTTGGACATATCAGCTCAACCTCCTCCACCTCCTCCCCCGCCCCCTCCTCCTCCTCCTCCACCACCACCCCCTCCTCCCCCACCACTTCCCCCACCAACTTCACCTAAACCAACTATTCATCCTAAAAAAAAGTTAACAGTTACAGCTCCAGTAACTACAGCTACACCTCTGTTTGATGCTGTTACTACTATAGAGACCATAGCTATTCTGAGAAGTAATGGATTACCGGTAACAAGAATATGTACCACTGCACCTCCTCCTGTTCCTCCTAAGCCATCTTCAATTCCATCTGGACTTGTATTTACCCATAGGCCTGAGCCAAGCAAACCTCCAATCGCCCCCAAGCCAGTAATTCCTCAGCTTCCAACAACTACACAAAAACCGACAGATGTACATCCCAAACCAACAGGCCTATCTTTAACTTCAAGCATGACCTTAAATTTAGTGACTTCAGCAGATTATAAATTGCCTTCCCCTACCTCCCCAGTTTCCCCACACTCCAACAAGTCCTCACCAAGATTTTCCAAATCCCTCACGGAAACGTATGTAGTTATTACATTGCCATCCGAACCTGGGACTCCAACAGATTCTTCAGCTAGTCAAGTAATTACCAGTTGGCCCTTGGGATCACCCTCCAAAGATCTAGTTTCTGTTGAACCGGTGTTTTCTGTAGTTCCTCCTGTGACAACTGTAGAAATTCCAAGTTCTTCAGAACAGACCCTGTACATCTCTGGAGCTTTGCAGACATTTTCTGCTACCCCTGTCACAGCACCCTCTTCATTTCAAGCAGCCCCCACATCGGTTGCACAGTTTCTCACAACTGAAGTTTCCAAGACTGAGGTTTCAGCAACCAGAAGCACAGCTCCTAGTGTTGATCTCAGCAGCATTTCCATAACAATTCCTCCAGAGCCTCTTGCTCTAGATAATCTACATTTAGAGAAGCCTCAGTATAAAGAAGATGGAAAACTGCAACTTGTTGGTGATGTAATTGATTTGCGTACAGTACCAAAAGTAGAAGTTAAAACAACTGAAAAATGTATAGATCTTTCTGCTTCTGCAATGGATGTGAAAAGACAGATTACAACAAATGAAGTTTATGGGAAACAAATTAGTGCTGTCCAACCCTCTATTATAAATCTTAGTGCAACATCATCAGTAGTGACTCCTATATCTCTGGCCAGTGAGACGGTGACCTTTGTCACATGCACAGCTAGTGCAAGTTACACTCCAGGCACTGAAAGCCTAGTGGGTGTAGAACATGTAATGGCAACACCACTCCAACTTACAACATCAAAGCCTGCTGAGCCCCCATATAGGATACCAAGGGACCAGGTCTTTCCTACAGCTAGGGAAGAAGCGCCAATAAACTTATCTCTAGGTACTCCAGCACATGCAGTGACATCGGCTATTATAAAACCTGTCACTGTGCCTCCTGTTGGTGTCACAAATGGATGGACTGATAGCACCATATCCCAGGGGATCACTGATGGGGAAGTAGTGGATCTCAGCACAACCAAGTCTCACAGAACAGTTGTAACAATGGATGAATCTACTTCAAGTGTGATGACCAAAATAATCGAAGATGACGAAAAACCTGTTGATTTGACTGCAGGAAGAAGAGCTGTGTGCTGTGATGTGGTTTATGAATTACCATTTGGAAGGAGCTGTACAGCACAGCAGCCTGCAACTACCCTTCCTGAGGATCGTTTTGGTTACAGGGATGACCACTATCAGTATGATCGATCAGGGCCATATGGTTATAGAGGGATTGGGGGAATGAAGCCTTCCATGTCTGACACAAATTTAGCAGAAGCTGGACATTTTTTCTATAAAAGTAAGAATGCTTTTGATTATACTGAAGGAACTGATACGGCAGTAGATCTGACTTCTGGGAGAAGTACTACAGGTCAGTATGATGCGGCAGCAGACCTATCCTTGAAATATCATTATGGTGTTCCTCATCTCATTTCAGGATAAAAATGTGGCTCCTTTTCCGGTTTTGTTACTTTTTCTCTTTCTTTGGATGTTTTAGCAGCATATTTTGGAGTACATGTGCGCTTTTGTTCCTTCATTTTTTAAAAATTTGTTCTGCTCAAAATCACCTGCATGCGCCTGCATGTCCAACGTTGCTTTTATTCTGCGTTTAATTAGGTTAACCTGTGGATTTGCATGCAATCTCATTCATTATGTTCATCAAGATGAGCGGGCTTTCAAACTCAAAAAGCATCATTCATTCTGGGAACTGGACTATAACTCTGCCCTGTATTTCAGGTGAGGTAATGGATTATTCAAGCAAGACTACAGGTCCATATCCAGAAACACGACAAGTCATTTCAGGAGTTGGGATTAGTACACCACAGTATTCCACAGCAAGGATGACACCACCACCAGGACCCCAGTATTGTGTGGGGAGTGTTTTGAGGTCGTCTAATGGTGTTGTCTATTCTTCGGTAGCAACTCCGACACCCTCTACGTTTGCCATCACCACACAACCCGGCTCCATTTTCAGCACCACAGTGAGGGATTTGTCTGGTATTCATACAACTGATGCTGTGACTTCATTATCTGCCCTTCACCATAGCCAGCCAATGCCTAGATCATATTTTATAACAACAGGTGCATCTGAAACGGACATTGCAGTAACTAGTATTGATATCAGTGCCAGTTTACAAACTATTACTATGGAATCTCTTACTGCTGAGACGATAGACTCCGTTCCCACTTTAACCACAGCATCTGAAGTGTTTCCTGAAGTGGTGGGAGATGAAAGTGCTCTTTTAATTGTCCCTGAAGAAGATAAACAACAGCAGCAGCTAGACTTGGAGCGCGAGCTCCTGGAACTGGAGAAAATTAAGCAACAGCGCTTTGCTGAGGAATTGGAGTGGGAACGTCAGGAAATTCAAAGATTCCGAGAACAAGAGAAGATCATGGTTCAGAAAAAGCTGGAGGAGCTGCAGTCTATGAAGCAACACCTTCTCTATCAGCAAGAAGAAGAGCGGCAAGCCCAGTTCATGATGAGGCAGGAGACGTTAGCTCAGCAACAGTTACAGCTTGAGCAGATCCAACAGCTGCAACAACAGCTTCACCAGCAGCTGGAGGAGCAAAAGATTCGCCAAATCTACCAGTATAACTATGACCCTTCTGGAACTGCTTCTCCACAAACCACCACAGAGCAGGCAATTTTGGAAGGTCAGTATGCTGCCCCAGAAGGCAGTCAATTTTGGGCAACTGAAGATGCAACCACCACAGCCTCAGCTGTTGTGGCAATTGAAATACCACAGAGCCAAGGATGGTACACCGTTCAGTCTGATGGTGTCACCCAGTACATTGCCCCGCCTGGTATCCTGAGCACTGTTTCAGAAATACCTCTAACAGATGTTGCTGTGAAAGAGGAAAAACAACCCAAAAAGAGAAGTTCTGGAGCTAAAGTCCGAGGACCATATGATGAGATGGGAGAAAATATGGCAGATGATCCCCGAAGTTTTAAAAAGATAGTGGACAGTGGTGTTCAAACGGACGACGAAGATGCCACAGATCGGAGCTATGTGAGTAGGAGAAGGAGAACTAAAAAGAGTGTGGATACAAGCGTCCAAACTGATGATGAAGATCAGGATGAGTGGGATATGCCTGCTAGATCAAGGAGGAAAGCTCGTGTAGGGAAATATGGTGACAGCACGGCAGAGGCTGACAAGACCAAACCCCTTTCCAAAGTCTCCAGCATAGCAGTTCAAACGGTAGCAGAGATATCTGTGCAAACTGAACCAGTTGGAACCATAAGAACACCCTCCATACGGGCACGAGTGGATGCCAAGGTAGAAATAATTAAACACATTTCAGCACCTGAAAAGACTTACAAAGGGGGCAGTTTAGGATGTCAAACAGAAACAGATTCAGACACACAAAGTCCTCAATATCTGAGTGCCACATCTCCACCCAAAGACAAGAAACGCCCAACACCTTTAGAGATTGGTTATTCATCTCACCTCCGGGCAGATTCCACAGTACAGCTGGCTCCTTCCCCACCCAAATCCCCCAAAGTCCTTTATTCACCCATCTCACCACTTTCACCAGGCAAAGCCTTAGAATCAGCCTTTGTACCTTATGAAAAACCCCTCCCTGATGATATAAGTCCACAGAAAGTACTGCATCCAGATATGGCTAAAGTTCCCCCAGCAAGTCCTAAGACAGCCAAGATGATGCAGCGTTCTATGTCTGACCCCAAGCCTCTGAGTCCAACAGCAGACGAAAGTTCCAGGGCTCCTTTTCAGTATACCGAGGGCTATACGGTAAGAGTGATTCTTTTCAGTTGGAAGGCAATGGATGACTTGTTAATCATGTATTTTCAGACATTTCGGAGGCAAGCAAGCTCCTGGTACCTTAGAAACCTAACATTAAATTAGATTGAAGATTATTGCCTTAGAAATTTGCAGTGTGTGTGTGTGTGTGTGTGTGTGTGTAGAAAAGCATACATTCACTTAAAAATACCAAAGAAAGAAAACATATTATGTGAAACAAAATGAGTTTATTATTTTAGGACAATGAAATTAAAAGTCTTATATCAAAATCTCCCAAATATCAATTGTAGCTGTGATTTAAATAAACATAATACTCATTTTCAATCATGATAGGAAATGTTAAACAGATAATGCAAAAGGTGACTATAAATTTAGACCATCGATATTTAGTGGGAAGGTTCTTAGAGGTCATCTGGTCAGTCTCCTCTTCCTTAAGCAGAATGTTTTCATTAGAAGGCTTGGAATATTTACTGGTCAAAAGAGAACATTTCTGAGGCAAACAGATAAAACGTAATATAATCATCATAGTTCATTCATGCTTATTTTGTTTCTGGCAACTTTATTAATCTAAACTCAGGTAACCCTTAGTCCTAGTGCTTACAGAAGCAAAAGTAAGTGTTCATGTTTATTTTAATAATATAAATTATTTTCAAATATATATATGTCAAAGAGAAAGGAACATATACAGATGTATCTGTGAGGATCTGTATAACTGAGAATAAGAAATGTTGATAATCAGCTATAAAAGCAGATATAGTCTACTTAAGAAAAATCTAATATATATAACAGTTCAGAAAGTGATTGATAGATAGAACAGCTCAATTTAGAACAAGACTTCTGTTCAAATTAGAAGTTCCCCTAAAGTATGATTACCTGAGCTCTAGGTTTTGAACCCTGAAGCTTCTAAGTAGGTTTTCTTTAAGATAGTGTTACATTTCCACTGACTCATAAGTGTTAAACACTGGCTGTGGGCTAAAAAATATGTCATAACATATGACTGTAAGTCTACTTATAGGTATATAGACATCAATAGTCATATTAATAAATTATGAATGTATTTATGTTTTCTAGTGGAATTGCATTATTATGTTTTTTTCTCAAGTAGTATAACGAAAAAATAAAACTGTCTTCATGTCAGGGAGAGAAATAATTACTATAGAATCAGGAAACCTCTGGTGCATTGAGATTTTGTCCAGTTTATAGAGAATTCTTTTATGCATAATGTTGTTCCTAGAATTTAATCTATTTATATTGTTGAAAAGTAATGTTTAAGTTAGTTATAATATATAGGTATTTATTTTTATAGGTTTTGCCTAGATATTCACTTAAAGAGTTATATGAACAACTTTGAAATATGATTTTTGGAAGTATTTTCAAACTGATAGGGAAGGCTTCTGTCATTAGAAAGAACATGCTTTCTGGGTGGAATATTGACTATTTACATAATATATATCCCTGTACCCTTAATTCAAATGAACTCAGTTAACAAAGAGTCTCAAGTTATCAATATTTTTTCTTCACAAAGTATTCACTTTGTATTTGGGAATGTATCCATTCGAAAGTTGACACAATGGGTTGTATAGGTTGTATTACTGATGATGTCAACAATATTGATAAGTTAAAGGAAGTTGATAAGTCATAAATATTGATAAGTCATAAAGGAAGTTGAGTAGAATTAACAAATAAAACCCAGAATCTGAACAATGCTAGGTGTTTTAAGCCTCAAAACACAATTCAGTGGTTCCTTTTTCCAGTTGGTCAAGTTAAATGAATACTTTAATATAGAATCGTATGCAAACTCAAAGGTATTGTCTTATTACATGCACAGGTAGACCATTTTATACACAGGCAATGTTTTTAACACTCTACAGACCATGAGTTTAAGATGTAAATTTTGTAATTTCTAGGCAAATATCTAAACATACTTTGAGTCTGTTTTAAACTAAATAATTTCTTAATTATAAGTGTGAGTTACTAAGTATTAACTGTATTAAAAAAAATAATTTTCTTAGGGATATTCATAGTGATGTGAATTTAAGAAGGCTAGCTCAGTAATTTACAGGTTATTAATTTTCACAGACCAGTAACACTGAAAAAACTTACACTACTCAGTAGTCACTGAAACAACACAGTGACACATATAATATAGTGTAAAACATGAGTTTTATACTCTATCAGATTCTGAATCAATCTTTCTCCTGAAAGTGTCAGGAGAGGTTGCAAAGAATAGATCTGATTCATGAAGATTGAGACCTCTGCTGGACCATGAAAAGAAAAATGGAGGTCATTCTAAATAGAGGGAATAAATGGGCAAAGTTTCAGATTTATAAACAGACATAAAGCAAAGAGGAGGAGAAAGGGGTTTACTGTAAATACAACCAGAAAGGTGAGTGAGGGCCAGGTCACTAGAGATCTAATCTGCTGCATCACAAATTGTGGCCTTACTTCCTGTGGCTATGAGGATCATAGACCAGAGCCACCATCATCTTCTTGGGCTCCTGCTACACTTGCCTTTACTACCATCAGTTCTCTAAACAGCAACTAGAGTGATTTTCTAATGCATATCAGATTATGTTACTTGAAACACAGTTTAAACGCTATTAGGATCTCATCAAATTCAAAATACATTAGAAATTTCTTAACAAAGCTGCATATGATGTGATCTCTGATTGTTTCGTGACCTCATTGGTCACTCTCCAAACTTTCTCCCCTCCTCACTCTGCTCAGACCACAGGCCAAGCTGTTCTTTAGATGTGCCAAACTCGTCCCCACCCAGGGCACACGTCTGGATCTCTCTACCCAAATATGTGTATGCTCACTCCTATGTACAGATTTCTGCTAAAATTTTACCTCCACAGAGGGACTCTTATTTTTTTCTCTAAAGAAGTCTACTTCTTACTACAAATCTCTATTTCTGCTTCTAAATTCGTATGTATTATTACATTTTATGTTTAATTAAATATCTTTCTTTCTTTCTTTTTTTTTTTTTGAGATGGAGTCTTGCCCTGTTGCCCAGGCTGGAGTGCAATGCCATGATCTCGGGTCACTGTAACCTACGCCTCCTGGATTCAAGCGATTCTCCTATCTCAGCCTCCCTAGTAGCTGGGATTATAGGCATGTGCCACCAAGCCCGGCTAATCTTTTCTATTTTTAGTAGAGACAGGGTCTCACCATGTTGGCCAGGCTGGCCTCAAACTCCTGACCTCATGATCCACCTGCCTCGGCCTCCCAAAGTGCTGGAATTACAGACGTGAGCCACCATGCCCTGCCAAATATTATCTTTCTTCTCCAGTAGAATATAAGTTCTACAAGAGCTGTAATTTTGCTTTTCTCGCTGCTATAGTCCTAAATGCCTGAATAGTGCCTGGCATGAAGTAGGTGCTCAACATTTATTGAATAAATTTATGAAAGGAAGATTATCATGGAAGCAATGGGATAAGATTTATATTGAAAAGACTCTGGCTGCTTATCTTTTCATTGCCACACTTGGACAATGAAATTGTAGCAAGTCTTGTGGATAATCTGAGTTAATATGTCCTTTGTTTAAAGTATCACTTTCACTTTCTTTATTTTTATATAGGCATCTGAAACAGTAAATACAAGTTGAATGGTGTTTAGCTATTAGCGAGTCCAGCCACCTTATAGGTAAGAGAACAAGTCCCAGAGTAGTCTAATGATTTTATGATGGCTCCTTATTGTACCAGGGCCCTGACTCCACGCTTTGTAGTTCTTATCATTTTGTTAGTTTCTTCTGAGACTTATTAAATGTTTCCTAATTGTTTCTTCCTAATTCAGTGCCATGGCTTGACTTTTTTTTAAATTTTGGCCTTTCCTCTGCTGTTTTTAAAGTTCCAGTTTCAATATCCATCAATTAGGTTTATTCATTTTTAAAATTCAATTCTTGCTTGTTTTCACTCATTACCTTATTCATTACTCTTTTCCAGACGTGGTGATAAACTGTAAAGATATGGATGAGTAAGAGAGGAAGAGTTCATGCTTGACTTCCTACCACTAGGATCATTTTGTTCTTCTTGCCCATGTATTATATCAGTTTGCTAGCCCTCTCGTAACACAGTACCACAAACTGGGTGCTTAAACAACAGAAATTTATTCCTTCTATATGTGTCTATCTCTGTTCCCAAATTTCCCTTTTGTAAGAATACCACCATGTTGATTAAGGCCTACACTAATGATCTCATTTTAACTTCATTACCTCTGTAACAACTCTATGTTCAAATAGGTTCACATTGTGAGGTATCAAGGGTTAAGACTCCAATGTATCGTTTTTTTGGAGGAGATAAAATTCGATTCATAGAATATGTCAAAGCACTATTTTGTACTTTTTGTTTGCTCAAAGGCAAATATGGATGATATTTTGTTTGTTTGGGACATTTTTCAAGAACCTTTCAGTCTGGTATAAAACTTAATTTGCTGACATTTATGTAACTAGACAGCTTTATCTTGCAACCTACTTACTCTTACAGATTTAATTGTTTAACTCTGAGTAAAGATGGGAAAAAATTACCACCTGTGTCCTTAAGTCTTTCACTTTACTCCACAGGAAAAAAAAGTCCCAAGAGATACAAACACAGTCAGAATTTATTTCTTCTGGGTTTAATCTTGATACCTAGGTATGACTTAGTAATACTGGATTTTCGTCATGTTAGCAAAAGCACAGGAAGAAGTGTAGATTTTAATGAAAGGTAGCATGTGGACAGAGAATTTATTAATTTGCCAGTAGAACTCTTCTTCAATTAGAATATTTTATGTAAGCCAGAGAGTTAAAAATGGGTAGAATGAGAATGATCAAAGGTTTATTTGTAATGATTAAATGAAGTAACGTTTATAACCTTCTGGTCACCAAGTCTGGCAATTGTAGACATCCAGTAATGCAGATTCTTTAAGACTGACATTTGGCAAATATCTGTGTTTCCTCAGTAAAAAGTCACCAGCTATCATTAAAGAGCTTTACTTTATGGGTAGGTAGAAATAATTCTCAAATGTTCTGGTAACTGTACCTTTCCTTTTGGAGTATGTAATGTTGCTCCTCTGAAAATGTCCAATTCCTATTCTTGGTAGCCATTTTTGAATTTATTTCTTTGAGTCATGAGGCCTTTTTTGACTAGTTTGAAATTAGTACTCTATCTCTATGGCCTTCTTTATTATTCTTCATATTACCTATCATCATGTAAGATACTATATCTGTTTTTGTTGTTGTTATTATTTTATTTATTGTCTTTCCTCTCTCATCGAAATTTATGGGTAAGGATTTTTGTTTAAAATCCTTACTGCTATATACCCAGTGTGCAGAAAGATACCTGATTCATAATAGTTTCTTTATAATAATAATTTAATTTGATTAATTTAGTGAATGACCTCTTTTTCCATCAAATTATTTTCAATTTTGCATTATTCATAAATCCCTCACTCCCACATGAAACAAAAAATAAAAACAAAGCAAAAGCTAACAAAAGCCTATTCATCCTCCCACTATTTTACAATTTTTAGTTCTGTTATCTCCTCTGTGTTCTTCCATTTCCTACATTAACTACACTATGCTTTCTCAATTTATTTCCATATAGTATTTTTATCTGTGTCTATAGATTATCTCTGGCACCATGTCTATGAGAATTACATAAACCAGAGCTCCAAAATGCCTTCCTCATACCCTTTCTCTTTCTTTTGCACAATGAGACTGATTTACATCCTCCCCCAGATGATCAATAACTTCAGTCAGGAAGGTTATGTAGCATGCTTTCTACAAAGTTAAAGAGAAAAGTGACACTATTGCAAAGCAATGAAAATTCTAAGAATTTATTTAGAGCTAGAAGGTACCTAATTCAAGATTTATCTCTCTTAAAGTGTAAAATTTTTCTTAGTGATTTTTTTATCAAAGAATTATTTGTATATTTCAGAAATATCACATTTTGGCAATAATAGTACACACTACTTTTTATGCTAAAAAAAATAGCTGCAATTAAAATGTTATCACCTCTATATGGTTTCAAAATTACATTGGCTGTTAATTGTTGCTGTTTCATCTCCTTAGACATGTTTAACAATTTTAGAAAGTTTTAGTAATAGGCAAACTGCTTATTAAAATCTTTTTTTTCTAGTGTTTAAGCCAGGATCCTATTGCAAAGCAGATGGCATTCATGAGCTGATTTTTACAAGAATATGCTTTGCTTCACTGATTGCTGTTTTGATAGCTATTTTTAAAATTTTTGGAACCCTTTAATGTCTATTTCTGAAAGTAATTTCCATAACCTAAATTGAGGAATTGTATTTCTGTCAATTTTTCCAGAGTATAATGATTTATGAAATAATGACTCTGGTGGCCAAATGTGATTGGAATAATAATATTTATTAGGGGTTATTTTTCATTATTCTCTTTGAAAAGCAATATAGGAAAGCAGTCTGTTAAAACTAACTTTAAAACTTTTATAATGGTGGCATTTATGTATGTCAGAAAAAAATAGTCACATATTAAGATTGGCTTTGTAAATAATAGAAGCCACTTTCTTCATTACTAATATGTTTTTCTCATGGTATTTCTTCTTGATTAAAATACTGCATTTTAGCATCCAACTGTTTTAAAATTAAAATACAAAGTGTTATTTTGAAGTATTTTTCAAAATAAATGGTGGTAAAATAATTTATAGTCATTAGTAATGGGGAAGATATGATTTTAAAAATCAATTAAAACAAATGTACACAGGTATACCAATGTCAGTGAGTAAAAACCAGAAAGTTTTTAAGTTAAACTCAGCAATTTAGTATTCAATAGTTAACATTGCCATTCACTATAATAAATATCTAAGGATTAATTTCAAAGCAAAACTTTTTATGCAGAAGGAAAAAATTTTCAGAAAAAAATGAAATTATTTGTGTTATCCTTCCAGAATCCACATTTTAAAATATGCAAATTAACATGATTATAAGAAATTATATTCTTACTGTTCATTGAAAGACTTCTGCCGAAAACGTAACACTAAATATTCCTGTATGCCAGTTTAACACGGGAAAGTTCTGACTTAATAGTGCCTTGAGTATTACTGAAACAGTTTAAAACCAGATCACTATTTAACAGTAATTAGTTTCCTATATTTCCTCATATTAATTTCTTAACAATTCACTGCCCTTTCCATTTTGAACAGTTGTGTACTTTATAATTGACATAGTGTAATCTTAGCTGACTGCAACCTCCGTCTCCCAGGTTCAAGCAATTCTCCTGCCTCAGCCTCCCAAATAGCTGGGATTGCAGGCGCCTGCCACCATGCCCAGTTGATTTTTATATTTTTAGTAGAGATGGGGTTTCACCATGTTGGCCAGGCTAGTCTTGAACTCCTGACCTCAAGAGGTCCTCCAGCCTTGGCCTCCCAAAGTGTTGGGATTACAGGCATGAACCACTGTATCCAGCCACACTTTTGTATATCTGTTTACATTTCTACACATTACTAATTGTTTAGGATTCTATATTATGCTAAATTAGCTCTTACCAGGAAAAATGAATAAGCAACTAAAGTGATTATAATATAAACATTTGGAAAATTTGGGGTATATTTTGACATAGAAGATATGTGACATCACAATTTATTCTAACACTTGTTTGACAACTTTTTAACATAGTTAATATTATAATATACATTATTGATATGCATATATGTATATACATATATACATTTAAGCAATACTTTTATAGTTTCATATAAATAATAAAATATTTTCACATGCAGTTGCTTGGTTGTCATCCAAACCACTCATTTTTCTATAGGCATTATGTTTCTTTTATTTCTTATTTTAAAGATGAGGAATGTGAAGCCAAGGTCAATGTCCTTTGCACGCCTGTACCTACCTAACATCAATTTTATTTGCACTAAATAAGGCCCCACTATTGCCTTTTTTTCTCCTGCTACTATTATGTACTGTGGATTTTGTATAGAGTTTTAATTAAGAGAGAACTTGAACAAGTGTGGTGTGGTAAGATGAGTCTTTCTGAATTTTTAAAGTTATTTAAAAACATTTTGTGGGTACATAGTAGGTGACTATAGACAATAATAATCATTAATGTAGATTATAGAACTGTTTTTTCAGTATTTTTTTGGCTAAAAAAAAATGAGTACTTCTAATATTATAAAATGACAAGCAAAAGCTTAGCCTATGAATAATGATAACTCTCTTGAGGGAATAAAAGCTCAGTAAAAGTAGATTTGAGGCTATAGATGATTATCCTTGCCATTCCCTCTTCCTTTCTTTCCAATCAAATGATTAAATATAAATGTATAAAAAAATACAAATATTATTTTAGCTCTCTAATAAATCATTTTAACTGCATGAATAACTCAGTAGTTTGGATCAAAGTTAAATTTCTGATCCGTTAGGTAGTATTTTTATATTTTTGTGGGTACATGGTGTATATATTTATGGGAATATGGGATATTTTGATACAAGCATACAATGTGTAATAATCACATCAAGATAAATGGGATATCCAGTCCCTCAAGCATTTATCTTTTATGTTACAAACGATCCATTTGTAATCTTTTATTTATAATATTTTAAAATGTACAATTAAGTTATTGTTATTTTTTAACATGACTGGAGCAAGGTAAATCTCCATTGTTTTTTCTGACAAAATTCAGTCCTAATCAAAGAGCTATCTCCAGGCATAGGGGCTACTTGTATGGTTTACTCATTGGCTTCCTTAAACTTTAAGCTGCAATCATTGTTTAAAGTACTAATTAATGCTCGTTGTAAAGAGTTTCAAAATACTTTATCAAGGAGTTAACATCATAACATTAATTTTTCCTTTTGACATGAATAAATGTGCATAAATTTATTCATTGTTACACATATTAAAATGACAGAAATCATCTACCGAAAACAGCAATGGTATTGTATTCAGAAAATCCTCTGCTGGTCATTTCAGTCAGCTCACTTATGTCAGGAATCGAGCCTGTAAATGCTCACTCAACTGCACATCAACAACAAGCTCAGATTTCATTGATTATCCATTTGGAAAATCATCTAATCGGTAATTTATTTATACATCCATTCTCATGGCACTGGATGTATAGAATTGAGAACTGAAAGAAAAAGTTAACCTCTTAAAATGATATTTAGTAAAAATGTTTTTATTTTAATATAAGTCCATAGGCTTTAACTTCCAGAGGACTGGATAAAATATTTCCTTTCACTGATTTAACTTAATTTTCCATCTTTTAATCAATAGTGCATAGTATTGTCATCTAAAGAATTAAATGTTTTTGCAGTTTATATGAAATAAGGGCCATGTTCAGGCACTTTCCAAAAAATCTTTGTTATTTATTTTAATTTTAAGGAAGCTGTTTCATGTGGTTTAGGTTTATGAAGAAGAAATATTTCATTCACTGGAAATATTTTCTAGTGGAAAAAATATATATATGTTTCCAGTGGAAAAAGTATATTCGTATTATATATATAACATATATACATATATAATATACATATTTCCCATGGAATATATATATATATATTTCTAGTAGAAAACATATATATATTTCCAGTAGAAAATATATATATATTTCCAGTAGAATATATATATATATATATATATATATATATATATATATATATACACACATATAAACACACACACACATCCCTGAACTATTTAAATGTCATATTCCAAGGTTGTGTTCTAGGCTAAGGGATAATCAATCAATGAACAAGAAACAAAAAACAATAGAGATTACTGTAATTTTGAGCTTAGGAATTTCAAGACTGTAAACATAAAATATATTTATCTCAACATAATTTGGTGAAGGCTTTGTGTCAGTATTAAAATTGTCATATTTACCATGGCTTGTGATAGGTAATTATTTAATCATTCTTCAAATTGCTAATTATCCGATGCTTTAGAAAATACATCGTATGCTAATGAGAGGTCACAAGATCATGGGAGGAGGAAGGATGCATGTGAATGCAGGTTCCTGATATCTTTTGAAATTGTGTCATTAGAATAGAGGAAAAATTTACAGGACTCTCACAGAGAGATGATGCATCCATAAAGATTACTGTCCCAACAGCTAGTAGAACAGGAATTAATTGCATGACCTGTACTAATAGAACATAGAAATAATCTTTTTGTAACTTTTTACTTAAAATGTTGCTGATTCTTGGCACACATCAGTAATCTTAGCACTTTGGGAGGGCAAGGCAGGTGGGTTGCCTGAGCTCAGGAGTTCGAGACCAGTCTGGCCAACATAACAAAACCCCCTATCTATTAAAAATACAAAAAATTAGCTGGACTTGGTGGCATGCACCTGTAGTCCCAGCTACTTGGGAGGCTGAGACATGAGAATTGTTTGAACCTGGGAGGCAGAGGTTGCCGTGAGCCAGCTGAGATCCTGCCACTGCGCTCCAGCCTGGGTGATAGAGTGAGACCCTGTCTTAAAAAGAGGGTTTTTTGTTTTGTTATGTTTGTTTGTTTTTCAGAGTCAAGAAAGCTTTTTTTTTTTTGAGTAACTTACAGTTTTTGACAATTGAGTAAATACTCCTGTGATCAAAATTTGAAGCATATTTTTTTCTCTCTACCTGATTTTGAGGCAGATTAGGTAGTCAAGGAAGTGACGTTGTCCTCAGGACACAGCAACCATGGTGACCATACAGTCAACACAATAAGCCTCATCATTCACATTGTAATCGAGCTCATTCAAACAAAGCTATCTTCAGAAGGGACTTTCCCTTCTAGAGAGCATGAGCATTTTGATCACACCTTGGGTGGGGATTTAAGATGCTAATTATACATGCAACATATGAAAAAATATGTACAGCTACTGTGCATGTGCACCCCAAGGACCACCCAGAACATGCTTACCAGTTACACCTGTTTCCATCTCCTTGTGGATAATCATGTAAGACTCCCATAAAGGGAGTATCCCTAGGTCTTTGTTGGCTCGTCCTTACAAGCAGCCCACCCTGAATTCTCTCTCTCAGGGTGTACTGTCTATCCTTCACCTAACTTTCAGAATATTCCTTTTCTTTTGCAATAAATGACTCTATGCTGCCAAAAACAAGAAAGAAAATACATCATATAGCAATCATAATTCTAATACCCCGTGTCCAGAAATATAGTTAGAGGTTTACATTGTTGCAGCATGTAAAATAAAGTTAATTTTGTTCTGATGAGAGTGCCAATAAGTAAATATTTTATAGAAGCATTAGAATCACTACAGTCTCTCTTTATGCACCAGTGATTTGCTGTAAGAATGGAATGTTTCACTGGCAGACAGCGCTGCAACATTTAGCATCTAGGGTACAAAGGAATGACTGCTGAAGAGAAAAAGGGGAATATGCATTTTACTGTTTTAAATTTACATTTATGTTTTAAGACAAGTTTTCATGTTAATTCTTGGAAATTAATAATCACCTTTTATTCTACATCAGATTGCCCACGTCAGCTGTTTGACACATTTTCTGATAAGGAGTATAGTCATTATCTCATTGTAGCATATTAGAACTATAAATGATATTGCCCTTTGAAAAAGGAAATAACATTAGGTAGTCATATGTAACATTTAGTATCTTAGTCCAACAGCACCATAAAATGAGAAAATAAGAGCTATCTATATATATTTTCCAGTGATCTGATCTGCTATTTACATCCTTATGTTAACATGTTTTAGTAATCGTCTTTAAGTAAATGTTTTTAAATTTCTTCATTGTTTCTCCTTATGCTCACTGGCCATCAGGCCTTCCTTCAATTTGGCTAGGAGCTTATAGGCAAAAGCTGCTCCAATAAGTTTTTGAAGTAGGAACTACAAATAGAGTGGTTTTAAATTTTAGTAATGACTTGACATTGGGAGACTAAAAGGAAGAGAAAAAGGAGGCCACCTGTACCTTTAAGCATTTTCTTTTCTACTGGAAAAATAGCCAAGAAAATATAATGCTGAATGAAGCAACAAACCAGTTAAAAAATACATGTATAGCAATGTGTCTTTCTAACAAATATGTAAAAATTTAGAAATATAGTATCTTGCTTCTAAGACATTAACTGTGCTTTAAATATTTTACCCTTGTAGTTTATAAATATTTCACTTTACAACACTGAAATGTCAAAATGTAATATAACCTTTAAAGCAAATTAATCATTTCTGTATTTCTTACTGGTGTTTTTTTTCCAAGTCTTCCTAGTTCTTTGAAAAGAATGGCTCTTGCATTTCACTATCTAGCGTGGCCCATGCTGCTTTATGTTGTTTTCAAAGTCATGACTCTTAAATGTCCTATCGTTGACTTTTTCATCCAAGTAGACCTTAGGTATGTGTCTACAAGGAGTAGAAGATTACTTTGTTGGGTGGGCTCTGTAACTCAAAATACTCATTATCAAGCTCTCAGATTTGGAATCTAATGTGGAGATACCTTCATATGATTAAAAAGGGAGAACACCTATCGTTATCTTAATCTCTTATAGCAAGAAGAAAAAAACACAACTGATTTTTTTGGTAAATTATTTAATCACATCTTCGAAATATGTAATTCTTTATTAATGAAACACAAAAGTAAAATTTGGGTGGTATTAGTTAATTGCTTGCAATTGAGTCTGTTCTCCCCTTTAATAACAGAATGACTAAAATAGAATCTGCTGGTGGCTAATTTTGTAAATATTATACAAAGGGAAAAGCTATTAATTTCTTTTTCATATTTACCTAGCATTCAGCATTTAAAATAAGCAATGGGTTACTATTGCTAAAATTAGATAAAGTTTCCAAAAGCACATCAGATCATAGTTACTCAGATGAGAAGTACACTTTATAATATTCTAGTTAGCCCTATACCAAAGATTTTGAATAGTTCAAGGAAATGATACAGTTTAGAAATTTGAGGATTTTTATTTTCTACCACTAAAATAATTAAGCAAATTTTAAATAATACTACTAGTAGAGTTTATTATTTTACACAAAGTGAGGCACAACATTGTTTGCCAAATGCAGAAAACTGTAGTATAGATGTTAATAGGCATTGCTATGAAATGTGACATTAAAACACAATTTTTACAAAAACATAACTTTAACAAGTAAAACCATTTTAAACTGTGAATAGGTTTTATTTATATCTCCAAATTTGATACCTTTTAAAGCACTGTTATTTTTAATTGAGACAAAATTCAACATAACATAAAATTAACCATTTAAAAATGAACTATTCAGTGACAAATTCAGTGCGTTGTAATGTCGTACAATCACCACTACCTCTATCTAGTTCCAAAACATTTTCATCATGCCAGAATAAAACCCTATAGCCATTCAGCCATTATTTTCCATCCCTTTCCCAGCTTAGCCTCTGACAACTACCAATATGTTTTTTTCTGTATGGATTTACCTATTCTAGATAAATACAAATGGATTTATACAGTATGTGGCCTTTTGTCATCTGGCTTCTCTCACTTCAAATAATGCTTTCTAGGTTCATCTACTTTGTTGAATGTTCTGTACTTTATTCCATTGAATAGTTGAATTCCATTTTATTCTAT
This sequence comes from Cheracebus regulus, assembly GCA_963574635.1. Taxonomy (NCBI): domain Eukaryota; kingdom Metazoa; phylum Chordata; class Mammalia; order Primates; family Pitheciidae; genus Cheracebus; species Cheracebus regulus. Next base: position 24,398 of record CAUYQU010077145.1, read on the forward strand.
ATGCCAGTTTGTTTACTCATTCATCCAATGATGAATATATTGGCTTTTGAGAAGAATGGTTCTATCAATGTTAATACGCAAGTATTTTTTTGTATATCTGTTTAAAATTTTGAGGTTATATACCTAGGAATAGCTAACTGGTGAGTACTATAGTAATTCCATATTTAACTTTTTGAAGAACTGTCAAACTCTGCCACATCAGTTGACCCATTTTACATTCCCACCGGCAATAGACAAGGGTTATAATTTCTCTGCATCCTTTCAAATACTTACTTTCCTTTTAAAATAAATATTACTATAACCATCCTAGTGGGTGTTAATTGATATCTCATTGTGATGGTGATTTTCATTCTTCTAGTGACTGATGATGTTGAGCGTCTTCTTTTTTTAAATTGTACTTTAGGTTCTGGGGCACATGTGCAGATCATGCAGGATTATTGCATAGGTACATGCACAGCAAGGTGGTTTGCTGCCTCCATCCCCCCGTCAGCTATATCTGTCATTTCTCCCCATGTTATCCCTCCCCATCTCCCCAACCCCTGCTGTTCCTCCCCTGCCCCCACCCAACAGACCCCAGTGTGCGATGCTCCCCTCCGTGTATTCACGTGTTCTCATTGTTCAACACCTGCCTATGAGTGAGAACATGCGATGTTTGATTTTCTGTTCTTGTGTCAGTTCGCTGAGAATAATGGTTTCCATATTCATCCATGTCCCTATAAAGGATGCAAACTCATTGTTTTTTTTATGACTGCATAGTATTCCATGGTGTATATGTGCCACATTTTCCTTGTCCAGTCTATCATTGATGGGGATTTGGGTTGGTTCCAGGTCTTTGCTATTGTAAACTGTGCTGCAATGAACATTCGTGTGCATGTGTCCTTATAGTAGAACGATTTATAATCCTTTGGATATTTACCCAGTAATGGGATTGCTGGGTCAAATGGAATTTCTATTTTTAGGTCCTTGAGGATTAACTTTTATTTTGAGACGAAGTCTCACTCCGTCCCCCAGGCTGAGGCTGAAGTGCAGTGACTCGATCTCAGCTCACTGCAACCTCCGCCTCCCAAGTAGCTGGAATTACAGGCACCCACCACCAAACTCAGCTAATTTTTTTATTTTAGTAGAGACGGGGTTTCACCATGTTGCCAAGGCTGGTCTCGAACTCCTGACCTCAAGTGATCCGCCTACCTTGGCCTCCCAAAGTGCTGGGATTATAGGCGTGAGCCATCGTGCCCAACCAAGAAGATTAACTTTTTTTTACCTATAAAGAATCAAAATCGCCAAGCACTTTGGGAGGCCAAGGTGAGCAAATCATGAGGCCCAGAGATTGAGACCATCCTGGCTAACATGGTGAAACCTTGCCTCTACTAAAAATACAAAAAATTAGCTGGGTGTGGTGGCACACACCTATAGTCCCAGCTACTTGAGAGGCTGAGGCAGGAGAATCACTTGAACCCATGAGACACAGGCTGTAGTGAGCCAAGATCGTGGCACCGAACTCCAGACTTAGCAACAGAGCATAACTCTGTCTCAAAAAAAAAAAACACCCTAATTCTCCTCAACTCACTCACTCCTAGCACTAAGTCTACAATAACCTGGTTCTTAAAGTGCTGTTTAGAAAGATAAAGTGAAATCAGTGATATTTACTTGGTTTCCTTTTCAAATTGACTAAATAAATGAACTGCCAAGATGCCTTCCACTGGGTCAAAATGTTCCTCTCAGATTTTCTCACATCTTAAGAATATCTAAAATCTACATAGCAACTACTCACTAATCTTTCTTTTTTTTTTTTCTAGACGGGGTTTTACCATGTTGGTCAGGCTGGTCTTGAACTCCCGACCTCAGGTGATCCGCCTGCCTTGGCCCCCAAAGTGCTTGGATTACAGGTGTGAGCCACCACACCTGGCCAGCTACTAGGGACACTCATTCATCTTTTTAAAAAATCATTAATTTAAAAAAAAGTGATTCCAAAAATTTTAACTGTCAAGAGCAAAGGTTTACAGAGCCAAAGGATGGATCACCAAATTCAGAAACAAGATTAGGAAAATAACAAGATAGTATGAGATCAGGAAGAACCAACTCTCTGACTAAAGCTAAGCCACCTATATATAAGAAAATCCAGGTGCTTCCTTCACTGTCAAGGAACAATGGGAAATTACTTGTTAATATGTAATGTAAATTTATTTGTACATTTGAGAATTTTAACAAAGAGATGCTAGAATGACAAATATATGAAGAGACAACTTAAAAAACAAGTGACACAGAGTAGGAAAATGTGTTAAGACACCCCCCAGCACTGTATGTGTGTTTTTACATTGGGGAAAAGGGAAATTCACTAGACTTTTGCTACTTGATTAAAACATCCCTAAGGCCAGGCAAGATGGCTGGTTCCTGTAATCCCAGCACTTTGGGAGGCAGAGGCGGGTGGATCATTTGAGGTCAGGAGTTCAAGACCAGCCTGGCCAACTTGGTGAAACCCAGACTCTGCTAAAAATACAAAAATTAGCGGGGCATGGTGGTGGGCACCTGTAATCCCAACTATTTAGGGGCTGAGACAGGAGAATCACTTAAACCCAGGAGGTGGACGTTGCAGTGAGCTGAGATCATGCCACCGCACTCCAGTGTAAATGACAGAGCGAGACTTCATCTCAAAAAATAAAATAGAATAAAATAAAAATAAATGGCCAGGTGTGGTAGCTCACGCCTGTAATCCCAGCACTTAGGGAGGCCAAGGCAGGCGTATCACTTGAGATCAGGAGGTCGAGACCAGCCTGGCCAACATGGTGAAACACCATCTCTACTAAAAATACAAAAATTAGCTGGGTGTGGTGGCACATGCCTGTAATCCCAACTACTCAGGAGGGTGAGGCAGGAGAACTGCTTGAACCCAGGCGGCAGAGGCTGCAGTGAGCTGAAATCCTGCCATTGCACCCTAGCCTGGACAACAAAGCAAGACCCTGTCTCAAAAATAAATAAATAAGGCTGGGCGCGGTGGCTCACGCCTGTAATCCCAGCAGTTTGGGAGGCCGAGGAGGGTGGATCACTTGAGGTCAGGAGTTCAACACCAGCCTGACCAATACGGTGAAACCCCGTCTCTTAAAATAAATAAATAAAATAAAATTTTAGAAATACCCCCTAAGAATATCTAGTGCATTTCCAATTCTATAATCAACTACCTTTTTACTACTGATTAGGCAGCCCAGAACAATAGAGGTGTCCTGGTCAGTGGATAATTAAATCCAATTGTGCACATGGCACTTACTGCTTCCGACATACATTAACTGGTATCTGGTTTATCAGTCTCTGGTGAGTTTTTTTGCTTTGCATTAACAAATTCTCAAGCACTTGAATCATCCCAATGTGAACCACAATTCTGAAGTTTCTGAACTACTATGTGGGGGTTGGAGAGACCTTGGTTTGGATACCATTTTAGCCACTTAACTATCTGTGTGACCTCTTATTCCCATCAGTCTCAATTTCCTCATGTGTAAATAAATACAGCTAGTGCCTGGGAGATGTTAAGTGCTTAAAAGTGACAGCTTTATTATTTTGCAGCTAAATTTGAAATGAAGAGTATAACTGAGGTGAAAACATTTCATTTGAAAAGAGAGTACAGATGATCAAACTACGTCAACTTAAAAGACATCAGCCTGAAGAGAGATTTCCCAATCTAAAGAGTTGAGAAAAGCAAAGTTTAAAAGTTGCAAGTAAAGTACACACTGCACAGTACAGATGGGAGTCTCCTGCTTAGCAACTCTAAAAGTGTCTACCAAACACTCAGCCTGTAATAGAGCATGACAACTGTTCACTCTAAATCCATGTGCTCAGCTTGGATTCAGGATTGATTTATAAAAATAGCTGCTGCTGGTGCTCTTTGAATCTCTTTGCGCTGATGACTGAGCAGTGTTACCCTACAGGCCTAGAGCAGCTGTATTCCCTCACCACACCCATTTCTCCTGTCTACTCAGCCAAGCTGACGGCACCCGGCACCCCGCCCCCTTCCCCCCCATCTCTGCAGCATACTATTCTCCCTCCTCCTGGGCTGAGTGAGCAAATTACAAGCACAAATATCCCCTGATGCAATGCCACAACCATCCCTGGGAAAGAGCAGAGGCAGTTGCCAAAAGCACAGCAGCAGAGAAATGGGCGGGTAAGTGCGTGTGCGTGCGCGCGCACGCGCGAACACACACACACACACACACACACACACACACACACACACACACACACACACACACACACACACACACACACACGAAAAACTGCAATGCTCTATGCTGCTATGCAGCCAGGGAGAGAGAATCGAGAGGCCCTGGGGAGCAATACTGTAACAGGACCAGAGAAGGCAAAGGAGAAAAGGGAGTTTCCAGTAGAAAGCCGGGTAACACTAACCTTCCCGAGGAGCACGTATTTCACCCGAGTTTGGGCCCTAGAGCACAAACCTAAAGGTAATCAATCACTGCCTCCTCCTCAAAGCAGCAAATGCATTTAATTTATCCGTTCCTGGAAGTAAGCAAAACTCTCAAAACTCCTCCACAGGACAATTTCACCACAGGGATTTCACACCGATGGAGAACTTGTTCCATGTGCTAAATCACAACCTCTGTTCTGGATAATGTTTCCAACTGCCCCTCCTAGACCCTGTATCCTCCCACCCCCACCCTAACGCGACCCCTTCGCACTCCCACTGCCAGATACACGCTTTAGTCCCCACACAGTGCCGGGAACTTTGCATGCAGGAAGAGCCCCGCCCAGGGCCCGATTCTCCAGACCACCCCTCAGCCCCACCCATAACTCCTGACTGTACTCTAAGGCTCACCTCAGCCTCACATCAACTGACCCCCATAAAGCCTCAGAAAACGACCGGAGTTCTCGTACACTCCCACACCCCACCCAGGGCCTCAGACTGCGGCCGACCCTCGACCTGCGGCTCAGCCCCATCCAGAGCCCGAGGCATGTCGCTCGGCACCACCGCCCCGACCCCCAAAGCTGCCCCTCTCAACGCGGCCTCACTCCAAGGACCCCCCGCTAGATCGCGCCTCAAAGACTCCGAAGGTCACGCCCGCCGGCCCCCAGCTTGGCCCCCTCCCTCGGACGCCCCCGCGTCTAGCAGGCAGGCGGCCACCGCCCTTCGACGCCTCAGGCGGCCCCGTGGGGGCCCGGGCTGCCGCGGGACGAGGCTCGGGCAGCCCCGGGACAGTGAGGAGGCCGCCCTTTCGATCGGACCCCGCCTGCGGCTGCACCTACCCGCCGCCGCCGAGCCGGAGCCGGAGCAGGAGGGAGCCAGGAGAGCGCTGGGAAGAGCCAAAAGAAGCTGAGAGACGTCAGGAGGAGCCCGGAGCCAGCAAGCTAGCCGAAGGGGCGGGGCGCAGGGAGGCGGCCGCTTCCTCGTCGCCCTCTTGAGGGCAAGCGCGAGGGAGGGACGCCGCCACCGCCTACCCGGCGGGCGCCGCCACTCCGGCCAATAAGCGTGGCGAGGGGGCGGCGGAGGGCTGCGACGGACCAATGGGTGCTAACCCTGCCGCCACGCTCTCTCTGTAGAGCTGCGCGAGCGGCGGGCCGTTGCGGGGCGAGGTTCGCCTGGGGGCTGCATGCTCCCGCCTCGGGCGTGCGAATGCAGAAGCGGACGGCAGGCCGACCGCCTCTGCTCTTCTATGATGGCCGTCGCTCTGTCTTAGGGCCTGGGCGTCTAGAGCGGAGAAAGTGCGAGAGTCGGTGCGCACGCGGCCGGCGGGGCCCGTGGGCTCTGTGATGTAACCTGGGAGGGGCACGGGGCGGGGCCTAGGTCGCAGGCCCCTGGGCTCTGGAAGGAACGCTTAGTGGGGCGGGAGGACGCTACTGTGTCCTCTGCAGGGCTCCGCTTCAGCGAGCCACATGTGGCTGGTGACCTCTGAAACGTGGCTGGCCCAAGTTGAGATGTGCTATAAGTGAAGAATACACACCAGATTTCCAAACTTAGTACAAAAAAAACACATAATTTTGAAATGGTTACAAGTGTGATAATTATAACAAAATTGATGACAGTTGGGGTATATTTGGTTAAATAAGATATATTGATCCGGCCGTGGTGGTGCACGCCTGTAATCTCAGCACTTTGGGAGGCGGAGATGGGCAGATCACTTGAGGTCAGGAGTTCGAGATTAGCCTGAGCAAAACAGCAAAACCCCGTCTGTACCAAAAATACAAAAATTAGCCGGGCGTGGTAGCGTGCGCCTGTAGTCCCAGAGATGGGAGAATGGCTTGAGCCCAGGTGGTGGAAGTTGCAATGAGCCAAGATTGCACCATTGTACTCCACCTTGGGCTCCTCTTGAGTAAATACCAAGGTGACCAATTGTTGGATCAATTGAGAGTATGTTTAGTTTTGTAAGAAGCCACTGAACTGTCTTCCGGAGTTGCTGTATGTTTCGCATTCCCACCAGCAATGCATGCGAGCTCCTGTTGTTTCACATTCTTGTCAGCACTTGGTGTTGTCAGTGTTCTGGCTTTTGGCCATTCTAATTAGTAGCTGTGTTGTAGTATCTCATTTTTGTAGGGTTTTTCTTTTCTATGTCATTTTCTTATTGATTATTGGTATATATGCTGTTATGCCTTTTTGTATATTAACTTTGTACCCAGTAACCTTGCTGAACTGTTTTGTTTTTTTTTTTTAAGACGGGGGTTTCACCACGTTGGTCAGGGTGGTCTTGAACTCCTGACCTCAGGTGATCCACCCGCCTTGGCCTCCAAAGTGTTTACAGGCGTGAGCCACCACGCCCAGCTTATTTTTGTATTTTTAGTAGAGATGGGGTTTCACCATGTTGGTCAGGCTGGTCTTGAACTCCTGACCTCAGGTGATCTGCCCGCCTTGGCCTCCAAAGAGCTTGGATTACAGGCGTGAGCCACCATGCCTGGCCCGAACTTTTTTTTTTTTTTTTTTTTTTTTTTTTAAATGTGGAGTCGGCCGCAATAAACCAACTGAAGAGCAGTGCCAAATATCATGGCCCCGCCACACCTGCCGCCCGGGGTCAAGCGATTCTTCTGCCTCAGCCTCCTAAGTAGCTGGGATTACAAGCACATACCACCAAGCCTGGCTAATTTTTGTATTTTCAGTAGAAAGGGGGTTTCACCATATTGGCTAGGATGGTCTCAATCTCTTGTCCTCGTGATCCACCCGCCTGGGCCTCCCAGAAGGCTGGGATTACAAGTGTGAGCCACCATGCCTGGCTGTCACTAAGCTATTAATAAACTCTGTAAGTGCTTGCTAAGTACTAGGCACCAATCTAAGCACTTTACACATGTAACACATTTGATCCACACAACTCTCATGAGGTAAGTACTATTATCTCCATTTTACAGTTGAGGAAATGGAGGCACACAATCAAATATCTTCCACAAGCTCATATAACTTATAAGCAGCAGTGCCCAGATTTGCACACGAGGAATCTGGGTCCAGTGTTTTTTCCTTTTTTTGAGACAGTGTCACTCTGTCACCCAGGCTGCAGTGCTGTGGTGAGATCTCAGCTTATGGCAACCTCCGTCTCCCAGGCTCAAGCAATCCTCCTCCCTCAGCCTCCTCAGTAGCTGGGACCACAGGTGCATGCCACTGCACCTAGCCAATTTTTAAAATTTTTTGATAGAGATGGGTTTTTGCCATATTGCCCAGACTGGTCTCGAACTCCTGGGCTCAAGTGATCTGCCTGCCTTGGCCTCCCAAAGTGCTAGGATTATCATCGTGAGCAACCCTGCTCAGTCCAGAGTCCATTTTAACTACCTCAGTATGCTACTTCCAGATCATTCTGTTAGTGACTCTATGAGAGAAGCTAGTGACAATTATCTCATTTTTATAAATGAGGCAATGGAGGCTTAACTTCCGTAAGGCTACACAGCTTGAAAATAGCAGAGCTGGACCTCAGACCCAGGGCTTTCAACCAAACCAGTGTTCTTTCTGGTAATAGCACACTCTAGAGTTTGAGTATGTGACCCCAACACCTGGCTACCTGAATTAATGCTCACTTGTTAAATACTGGCTTGCTGACATTAGATAAGTTACTAAACTTCTGTGTGTGTTTCCTCATCTGTAAAATGGGAATTAGAAACCATATAAGATTGTTGTATGATTAAATGAATTAGTAACTGTCATACTTACAGGAGTGTCTGGGGCCTGGCACAGTAGCTCACACCTGTAATCCCAGCACTTGGGAGGCCAGGGCAGGTGGATCACTTGAGGCCAAGAGTTTGAGACCAGTCTGGCCAACATGGCGAAACCCTGTCTGTACTAAAAATACAAAAATTAACCAGGTGCAGTGGTGCGCATCTGTAACCTCAGCTACTCAGGAGGCTGAGGCAGGAGAATCGCTTGAACCTGGGAGGTGGAGGTTGGAGTGAGTCTGTATCACACACCACCACACTCCAGACTGGGCAACAGTGAGACTGTCAAAAAAAAAAAAAAAAAAAGTCCGTGGAATAGTAAGCACTCAAGAGGTGTTAGCTATCATTGTTAATTCTGGACCAGCACTATCTGGTAGAATATGTAAACCAAATATAATCTTAAGATTTTTAGCAGCCACATTTTAAAAGGTTAAAAGAAACATGAGGGCTGGGCACCGTGGATCACACCTGTAATGTCAGCATTTTGGGAGGCCAAGGTGGGCGAATCACCTGAGGTCAGGAGTTTGAGACCAGACTGACCAATATAGAGAAATCCTGTCTCTACTAAAAATACAAAATTAGCCAGGCATGGTGGAGCATGTCTGTAATCCCAGCTACTAGGGAGGCTGAGGCTGGAGAATCGCTTGATCCTAGGAAGCGGAGGTTGCAGTGAGCCGAAATTGTACCATTGCACTACAGCCTGGGCCACAAGAGCAAAACTCCATCTCCAAAAAAATAAAAAAGAAAAGAAAAGTGAGCACTGGGCGCGGTGGCTCACGCCTGTAATCCCAGCACTTTGGGAGACCGAGGCGGGTGGATCACCTGAGGTCAGGAGTTTGAGACCAGCCTGGTCAACGTGGTGAAACCTCATCTTAAAAAATTAATTAGCCGGGCATGGTGACACACACCTGTAGTTCCAGCTACTCAAGAGGCTGAGGCATCCAGAATCGCTTGAACCCGGGAGGCAGAGGTTGTAGTGAGCCGAGATACATACCACTGCACTCCAGCCTGGGCAACAAGAGCAAAACTCCGTCTCAAAAAAAAAAAAAAAGCAATGGGTCTCGCTATGTTGCTCCAGATGGTCTCAAACTCCTGGACTCAAGAGATCCTCCTACCTCAGCCTCTTGAGTAGCTGGGATACAGGTGTGAGCCACCACACCCCACACCTGGCTAGCTAC